>JAMKCH010038815.1:0-20302 GCA_023653785.1 Ophioderma brevispina | reverse complement strand
TAATTTAAAAAAAAATGAAAAGGGCTCCCAGGAAAATTGCTCAATTGGCTGAAATGGCAAGTCAAGACAGTTGCCAAATCATACTTGATTGTCCAATTATTAGTGTATAAAAACAAAAAATATTGAGTTGGATCACTTGGAAATCTTATAAAATTGAAACATTTATCATAGTGTTTGTCTTAACATGCAATCTCCTCAGCTTAAAATAAAAGAAAAACAACAACAAATACCAGTAAAATGGATCCAAAGTAAATGCATGTGGCCTACTCTACTGGCAAACAAACTTGAATCCCCTGCTGCACCACTATTATTTCCATCAACCACTGGCTCCAACCAACAATCACCTCACCCATTGGATCCTGTATTCATCAATTACCTGGGATACCCCAACCCATCAACCATCAACTCACACCATGGAATACTGCAATATTTGTCCTTGTCAACCACTGATTTCATTATGCATCAACCAGGGGCAGCAAACGCTACAAGACTAACTAATATAGGTTAAAATAAAACCTAATGTTTGCACAATTATTGCTAAGGTAAGTGGTATATCAGGGATTAACAGTAAAATATAGATGACCATGGGATTAGAGAAGGGCCGTGTGTATGGCCCAGGCAAGGGAGATTAGTAACAGAATTATTTACAGTACTCATTAACTGCTGTTTTGTCTCAAAACTTTATACACTTTGAAGAAAAATGAATTTCTTCATTTGACTCTTCCCAATTTTTCAATTTCCAGAAATTGAGACGTTAAAAACTAACATTTCTCTGTACCTGAAATATGGTCAGAATGGTCAGAGTGATTAAACCCTGATCTATGACATTATAAAGCTAAATTGCATATACATAGACATTCCCCTTCCTGTCATGCCCACAACTCAACCACCAAATCAACATTTAATAAAGGAAAACTTTTCCCACCTGTCAACCAAGTATTATTCACTGAGGCTGTCAAACCAGTACTTACAAAATTTTGTCAGTACAGGATTCTCCTGCCAATTTTGGTATTTTTTTTCAATTGTGATTTATGGGCTTTCTTATACTCGATTCATCTGATATGTGACCGTACATTTTCTGCAGAGGTGAAAAATTCCTGAGGCGCGGGACTTCTGTTAATCATGTATTGTGAGGAATGTTAAAGCCGGAAACTCACTATGTGCGTTTCCCTACATGAATGAAATTGTATTTAGTGGGCAGGTGAGTGGGTATAGACCGGAGTGCCCTCAAAAATAATCCGGTGTGGCACGTGCATTTGAATTCTTCATTTTCCCTCTCCTGACTGAATTGAATATGTCCAAAACGCCAGGGGACCAAACGTATCAACGCGATCAACTCTAAAAAAACCTGTACGGGGGGGGGGGGGGGGGGGCTGATTTGAGGCCAAAAATGGGGTCTCCGAAACTAGGTGTAAGAAAAATTTAAGAATAAGCTCGATCTCCCTCAATTCCAGCTACTTTTTGAGGGGTTTTGAAGAAAAATGTGGTAGAATGTGGCTTTGGACATGATAAAAAAAGTAGGGGTCTCTGGAAATGGTCCTAAATGGGGGTCACTGGAACTGAAAAGCGCTGACAATGAGGACTTATAAGTGGTACATAACCATACTTCTCCCAATGTGAGAACTCCCCCCCCCCCCCCCAACCTGTACATTTAATTGTTTTGCGGTCATACCAAATTTGAAACATTTTAATTTATGTACCCATTTTTTTTTTTTTGTTTTTTTTCTACCATTAACATTTAATACCATTAACAACAAAGCCCATGGCAAACACAAACACAACAACATGTCACAATACACAATGTTCATAAATATGAAGTGGCATTCAAAGGAAAAAAAAAGAATAATTTGTTAGTAGTAATACAAAGAAACTTTATCAATTTAAGCGGGCACCATAATCCATGTGTGACAAAATCATGGTTATTGCACTACCTATACATAGTGTCAAAATTACAGGGCATTGCTAATGAAAGAACATGCAGAGGGTCAGGGGTCACTGCTATCCACAACTAAACATCCAGGCCTAACACATAAGCACATGTGGTGTATAACTAATTACTGACCTTGATGTCCACAAATGGTTCCCTGTTTTTTGGTAGAGACCTTACTAACAATGCATGCAAAGAGTAGCCAGACAACTACGTGAACCAAGATATGACTATGATTAGTCTAACAAGAAATGTGTACAAATGTAAAGTGTCACACTTTCTGTGCGTTCTTGATAGTTATTGCCCTGTTTCTGGAGTGTTAATGTGAGTCCAGGGGGGTGAGTGTTTTGCGCCTATAGACCTTTTGCTAAACTCCTCCATATAACTGATTTGTTTCATACTATGGAGTAATGGGAAATAACGTTTGATGAACATATTGATCTATCACCCGCACTCTCTTATAGACTTCGTAAGCCAACAATAGAATGATCGCATCATCATTTAGAGACAAAAAATAATTTAATCTGCACATTTGGACGTCACTTTGCAGTAAAAAATGTCCAATACTATGTCACAATAGCAAGTTCAAACTATCATCACAAGCACAGTTTACAGCCAAAAAGTGGGACTTTTGCCCCTTTTGTAGGATTTTGTTTTTGGGGGGGTGCGTATGGGCCTGCAGGCGGCCTGCTTTTGATATAAATTTTACAGATTACGAAGCGGGTTTGTTGCCATGTGCTTTTTTTTGTTGTGTGTGGTGTTTGTGTAAATTGATTCGGGGGGAAGAGAAGTCTCTAGACCAATTCTGTGTGCACCTGTCACTCATTGCTCACGTGATCACGGTGTCCGGCATGTGTGGCAGTATTTCAGGGACTCGATTTTTTTTTTTTCCCCTCAGACGATGGTAGCCAAGAAATTCACAAATTTAGCTGTTGACCATTTTTTAATCAAAATAAATCGGTCCTCGGATCGCCTGCCGTCACGGTTAGTTAATGATATGTCTCATCTGCCCTTGACCCACATCAAAAAGTGGGGGATCCATGTTGCACCTATGAATAAGTTTGGTTCCAATTGAAGTCAACTTTCCAAGTAGGTTGAAAATGTAAAAATTGACCATCTGACAAATTGGAACCTCCACATGACCTTTGACCTTGGGGTGTGACCTTGACTCGGGATGTGACTTTGACCTCATTAACAAAGAGGGATCCAATGGTGCAACTATGAATTCAAGTTTGGTGCCAATTGAACTTCAACTTTTCAATTTAGGGGCAATTTTACAACTTATAAACTACCTAACATTGCACCTTTGACCTTGGTATGCGACCTTTGACTACTCAGCAAATGCGGGATCACATGTTGGCATCTATTACTCGAGTTGTTAAAATCCATCACAGTATAATACGATAGAGTAAAGGCAATTTGAACTCTTGGTCACAACAACAGACATACAACACAGACTATGGACAATTCAGGATCTATGTGTCTTCATGCCTCAAAGAGCCATGAGAAGAGTTCCAGAAAGAAGCGACCCCAATTTTTCTCGAACCCCGGTTTTTTACATATGGAATGCTTACCAATGTACTAGATTCCACCTGAAGTGAATAGCCAATACGCGTATTTATGTAATAAATGAGATTTAGTAGTTTCTGTCGTGACGACAGGAAAAGTCAAAGCATGTTTCTATGGGGAATGATTACGATAGCAGATAAGTCAAAAACAAGGTTGCGTTTTCTTTGCACCTGTTGTCGAATTAAACCTTCGAAAAGTTATCGGTAGGGGTCTGCAACTGATCGGAAATTTGAAACTTCATATTCTAAAAAAATCTCCTCCTGTATCTTTTAGGCAGGCCAGAAACAAAAAAAGGGTTATTTCGAATTGTTAGGCAGATTAAAAATTGATCCGATTTGTAGCCCTCAGGCTCATCACTTTTGGGATAGGGCCAAACATTGTTTTTACAATCATGCAATTTTAAATGGACGATTGGTTAACCCTAACCCGACCGGTGGTTCCGAACATCGTCCCAGATGCTAAACGCGAGCCATCTCTTTTTTTACGGGCCCCCAGATGCAATGGAGAAACAAATTTTGAGTTCATTGCATCTCGGAGTTTTCCCGCGCACAGGAATAAGTAGGCGTACAGTCGATAACGCCGAGATGCAACGAGGAACATCGCCTCATTTTTCCCGGAAGACGTCCCAGATGCAACGAGGAACATCGCATCATTTCCCCGGATAGTCCCAGATGCAAAACAAAACAAGAGGAACATCGCCATCATTCCGGAAAGACGTCCAGAGCAATGAGGAACATCGCGTAATTTCCCGGAAAGACAGTCCACAGTTTTTTGCTAATGAGACGCATTGCGCCAAGTTCCCTGTGCGGGAAAACCGGCATAGATGCAATGGAGCATCGCGTCCAACCACGTCTGTGATGTCATTCTCAGGTGGCTTAGGGTCAATAGGTCATTTGTTTCTTTCTCTCCTCCAATCGGGTGTCTACTTCGCGGCCCGGGTGCTTTTGAATGTATTTCACCATAGTCATTAGCGTTTCTGTCCAGGTAGAGATAGGATGTGGGTGGAAAATTTGACAAAAATAATTTTCCCACCACCTCGCCCTTAGATGTAAAGGATTAGGTGATTTGTTAGTTTGAATTTGGCATTGAGAAAATATCAGCTCATATTTTAGTTTTTTATTAGTTTAATTTATAGTTGTAATTTTGTCGTTTTGTAGTATTCTTTTCAGTTTGGAAGTCAAGAATTTGATGACAATAATTAAATAACAGCTAAGGAGCCCCCCCCCTATAAATTACCAATCTATATTTGTCTACGAGATATTTAATGTTTTCTTTTAGTATTATTAGCAATTATTCACAGGATCTGGAGATGTAAGAGTATCAGAGAAAGTTTTCCGGACTTACCAGTTATATGTATTATACAGTAAAGATGTTTTCGAATATTGTAATTTATAATCCTGCAGAAATTTGCATTTCAGATTTTCCATATAATAAAAGATAATTATCCTTGTTGTGTGTATTTTAAGTGCTCAGAAGTTGGGTGACCCAATTGCACGACAGGAAGGAATGTCGATGCATTATGTTTTCCATTTTTTATTATAACTTTGTGTTCTAAGAAAATGCTTTTTCAGTACAAATTGAGTCACTATGTCATGGTGGCTTATAGATAGTTGATCTAAAGGGTGGCTAGGGAAAATTGCTTTTCGCGGCAAAAATTGTTAAGGAAATAGTTTTGGACTAATACAATCTGTTTTATCCCAGAAAATGGCTTTTCCGGTAACAGTTTTGGTCCTTCATGTTTGGCCAATAGATAGGTTATCTAAAAGGGGTAGCTAGAGAAATTGCTTTTCTCAGTAGTTTGTATAGGATCACACATATGCTAATCACATTCAATACGTAGTGCGATATTGTTCACATTCATGCTGCTGAATTTAAATGTATACGGCTTGCACAAAGAAGCGGTACTGCATTTCTGTGTTTTTTCTCCATCTTATTGTCTGCGGGCAATCATTGATAGTTACATTCTCCAAACACAAGTTTAATGTGTGTAAAGCCCGAATGGAGAAAAAAGCGTGTTAAAAACCTGCCATATCGAGCGTATTTTTCAGTTGATTCTTTAATTTTTTCAACACAGGTAACGTTATATTGATGTGTTTTATAAAAAAACAAATTATGATGGCAATTATGGTCAAGGTTCATTTTGATCCTGGCACAATTTTTTTTTGATTCACGACTAGTAAGAACCTTGTGTTGTATCAGGTCCTCGCCACTGAACATGTTTGTACACAAGGCCAAGTTCCCTAAATGCAATGAATGAATGGATTTTTAAGGAAATCAGTTCATTTGATGTTACTCTAAGGAAAGTGGCATTGTGATATTAATGGGACAATTGGCGAGTTGATTGAAGAATAACCTTCGGTTGATGTTGTCAGATGGTCGTATTTCCATAAATTGGGTCTGTCAATATGGTGGAGATGTTACACTTGTAGCACAAATTTTATGTTCAAAGTAAAATATTTCAGGAAGTACTGATACTTGGTTTTTCAGGCGGCGATTTTTAACGCTGCAATATATTTGGTCTATATTTTTTGTATCGTCTAACTTTTAGGTTGCGCTTGACATTGGTGCAAAAAAATTAAAATCCATCTCATCGTTTTTGCGTAATACATGGCCGTCCCTAGGAGCCCCCCCCCTTAAGCCACTAACGGGAAGTGCCCATGCCCAAAAATGAAAATCTTATTTAGAGTTACTGTGATTCTGTTTTTCATATGCATAACAAATAATGGCATAAACCAAGTAAATAATTAATAAAAAAATCTTGCAAAGTATAGTAGGCCATTGAACCATAAATTGATAAAGTCTGTAGCGGGTACTGTAGAACTATGGTAAATTTACAAGTAACCCAAAAAATATAAAATGGCATGAGACCATTTAGTTTGTGCTTAATATGGTAAATATAGTTCATCTTCACCAATTAAAAGCAATCAGCAAAAGGTCGAGGTGAAGCAATGCCGATAGAACATGCAAAAACAAATTAGTGTCTTTTTCGCACATTTGAGCAAAATTTAAAATCAATGCTTTGCCATAATTTTCTAAACTGAACAACTTCTTCAGTTTTTATTTCTTTATTGTTGAGTTCTTTGAAGTCTCTAACATGTGGTGGATTTCATCTAAAAAATCCTTAGGAAAGTGGTTTTATTAGGGGTCCCTAGGAACCCCCCCCCCAAAAGGCACGAAGTAAGTGCAAACACCTTATGAGTAAGGTTAATGCAACAAAATTACGTTTAAAATTGTGTCAGGGGGTGGACCAGTGGAGGAGCCAATCGGTGGAGGAGCAGTCCATAGACTTGCACATAATAAACAACCCTGAAATACACTAAATTCTTGACCTTTGTACCTGAAAAAGTATTCATAGTAAGGAAATTGTTCTTTTTCATTATTTGTTAAAGGGATTAGCAGCGATTATGCGAGAGAATAAACAAAATGTGAAAATGCATTCTTATATCCGATACTAATTCAACGGCTGCTGGGAAACGGGCCTTCCAATGTGAAATAGCTCGGGGCAAGTCAAGTTAGCCGGGTATTCTCGAGGTGGCCCACATTTAATCATGAATGGACATAAACGTAGCATTCCAGCTCTGCGTTAAGTCCAATCTGGGATCCCAATTTAATTACACAAACGCTAAATTTTGTGATAAATACGATTTTTTAGCATCTCGTTAGCAGGTATAGTTTCCTATACCATTACCAACCGTAACTTTGCAAAAATATCAAATTTTGAAAATTGGGGGCGGCTCTTCAAAAAATGTGCAATATTGCTTTAAGTAACAAGTCACGCATAAGTGCATGAATCATAATGCCAACAATACTGCGTCAGTGATCTTGCCTATATGTTAAACTAGTAAACAAAGTAAACTGCATCAGTGCATTATGTTGGAATTAAACTTGTTCAGAGAGGAGCCCACTGACTCTGACCATGATGACTACCTAGACATGTGTTTTCATGCAATTGTAAATGGACATGTATGAAAATCCACTTCAGGACAAGTATTGGTCAAGGGTATACACTTACTATGTGTTGTTTCAGTTGTTTTTTCAAAAGATATTGAAATAGTACCATTGCAGGTGAATCAGCTGTGAAAATGTATAGCAATTTCATTGGCTGATGCCCAGGTTCAATTCGACAATTGAAACCAGGTAGTACGCGTGCGTATTATGTTATTTTTAGGTGGAGCACTCACGTCATAATGCGTTTTTCTACGTTCATGCACACCTGCCAACGTGGCGTCTTGTGCGTATGATTGTTGCGTTCAAAGGGTGGTTCGTTTGTTGTACTGGGTGGTGACAGTCCTTTCTTGTGGTATTTAAGCGTAAAGTATCGTGAAATTGGGTTAAAGATGACTTAAATGTTGAAGCTGTTTAGAAATTAAAAGGTATGATTTTGGAAACGGTACTCTCTTTACGACGAGATGAAACCGGCAAACACCATTATTTTTGCGTGGAAACTCGTCCGGCCTGTTTGGCACTTAAAATTAATGGCATCGCCTGGTTTCAGTTCGTCGTAAAGAGGGGTCGGTTCCCAAAATCAGACTTTATTCTCTAATCATCCCAGGGTGCAGGATAAGGGAGAAAAGGCGAACTTTAATTATTATTATTATATTACAAAGGCATTTATATAGCGCTACACGACAGAACGGAGCGCTTTACAAAAATATGAAGGGGGAACAACAAAGAAAAAAAATTATGGAAACAAGAGTTTTCAGCTGTCGCTGACATACAGTTCACGGAGAGATGCAGGGAGATCGTTCCAAAGACAAGCAGCAGCGATTGTAAAGCTCATGTCACCAGCTCGTTGCAAGATCTCGAAACAATGAGCCGGGTACGATCTGATGATGAGCGCAGTCGTTGCCTATAGTCAGCAGGATCCGTGTTTTGGAGATGCATCATGGCTGATAGATAACGTGGAGCCATATCATTTAAGGCTTTGTAGATGTACAGCTGAGTTGTATGAATTCTTTGTCTAACGGGAGCCAATGCAGTTCCCTAAGCAGGCAGTAGAGACACTGGTCCAGTCCGCAGCCATCACCAACCGCACAGCCGTTTGGCAGGCGTTGAAGGCGAGTAAGGTCAGCCTCACGCAAGCCAAGAAGAGCAGAGTTTGCATAGTCAAGGCGGGAAAGAACCAGTCTTCTAACAACATGCTGCCGCATCAGTGGTGATGACAAAGCCGTATACGCCAGAGGTTATGTATGTGAAAATTTACAGATTAACAAATAGAGTTGACTTGAGAATAATAGTGAGAGACTAATCAAAGGTACGCACAAGATTCTTGATGATGTGATCTGAGCTGGATGGATACTCACCTAACGCAAAGTCAATGTTGGAAAGACAGCGCAGCAGAAACATTTCTATTAGCTATAAGAAAAACTCGTCTCTAACCTGGTTTAAAAGAAGTGGGTTATGAATCATACATGCTTGATAAACTCAAGAAGAAGAAGACCCTGGCGAGAGCGTTGACAATCACCCTCCGAATGGGGATCAAACTCGCATAAAGTTGTATTAAATCATCAGCATAAGCGTGGAAAGAGATGTCAAAAGCACGCAACTATATTGACCAACGGGGGATGTATTACAAAATAAACACATGGGGGCCTGTAATGATTGGCCCTCGGCAACGGAATATCTCAAAAACATGGTCATCAGAGAATTCGCCATCAATAGACACTTTGGTCCGCATCTCTTAGGTAGTGGAAAACCATGATTAGCATGTGATTGATGCCAAATTTTATTACAGTCTGAACCAACAAAATTTATCGTGATCGGACTGTGTCGAAGGCAGAAGATCATGCGACGAAGGACCAGGAGGACAGCTTTTATTTTGTATTTATGACTTATTTGAATTTTTTCACCAATTTCAATACACAAATTATAAATGTTTGCTTTATGTATCTTATTTGTGAACGGCATAACCCCACACTTTATACATTTTCTAGAAGGAAATTTGATAAGGAATTCAATCTGAGAGAAAATAAGTGTAGGAAGGGGGGTGAGATATGGCTCTTACAAGAAACATATTTTTGGGTTCCTTGAAAGTAAAAAATGTTTCAACCATAAAGTGATTCTACTTCACCCCCCCCCCCCCGCCCCCCCCCCCCTCCCCCCCCCCCACTTACCCAATTTGTAGTGGCATATTTGAATTCCTCATGAAATATTCCTTTTAGAAAATGGATACTTTTGTATAGGTAGGTGGAATATTCTGATGTTATGCGATTTTCTTGAGAATCAGCGCAAGGTAACGCTATGGGTGGCGCGTTCACAAGGACACATGGCCCTACACATAAGATTAGGCACCTCAATCTATCACCCTACCACCACAGTCCGAAGTAAATCGGGATTAGCGTTTAAGCCAGCAGGCCATTCAAAAAAGGTTAACCAAAATGTCTGAAAAATATGCAAATAAGCTAATTAATATTCATGAATAGCAAATAATGCAGCCAAAAAGCTTACACATAACTATTTGCGTGCCTCCACTCTATCCTCCTATCCAGTTTGGAAGTAAGTGGGGATAGCGTTTATGCCTGCAGGAGCATTTTTTTTAAAAAGGTTTTAAACCGAGCATACGGACGGATACACAGACAGATTTGGAACTAGCATTTGTGCCTCCAATGAACATTCGTTCAGGTGACACAAAAAACTAAGAGGGGTTAGGACACGATCGGCTCAATTTGGGGCATTGGGGGAATTTCCAAACGGTAATGTGGGGAAAACTGATACGTGCATTGACTATGGCAGTCTCGGTACCAAGTGACATGAAAAAATCATTCTCTTAAAGCGTTGTTCAAAAGATCTTAGATAATTCAGGATTAAAATTAGAAAAAATATTGACTTCAAAATCCGTGCGGGGTTAGTGGAGTAACCCCCGCTTGCAAAATAGGTAATTTCCAATAACGGATTTAGATTTAATGATCGTCGTGACCAGGCATGAGTCTTTAGGCAAGTCTGTGTGTAACCGTTCGATATGCGTAAGTGAGCGACCTCCTACGTTACGTCTTTGAAACAGAGCACCTGGAAGTTTGTGGTTTTTTTGAATTGCTGTTGCTGTTAGGTTGGCCCATGTTTCCTAAACCCCTGCAAAATGAAGATTTGAGGAAGGAGGAAATTCTTCGTACCGTCTCCCGCAATACAGGTAGTGTGGTGGTGTGTTATTCCGTAGGATTTTCATGCTAAAATGATTTTTTATTGCTAGTTTGGGGTTGTCAGTAGGCCTAACCCTGTCAGAAAATGATGGGGTGCAAATTTTCGACGATGCCCCTCCTCGCAAGGGGGGAAATGTTAGTACAGGGGAAAATTTAAAATAAGTCAAAATTGTGTTTTAATGTATACTACGCGTTCCTATCTCTAAGGATTAAAATAGTATATATTTGCCTTAGGTTCCAACCTTTGTTAAAGCGCTTCCTCGACCATATGCCCTTGTGCTTTATCTCAATTTCCCAAGTCTCGGTACAGCCCCCATAGCCCCATAATGGGTCACGGTCACCTGGGGGTAAATGCTTCGAAGTTGGTTGAGAGTGGTGTCAAATGATTCCTTGTGTCATACTGAAACAGAAAATGCATTTTAACTGTTGGTGATATCACCATATTGCGACACCAGGGAAAAAATTCTTTGGTGACCCATAGACCACGTAGACCCTTGTACATTTTGCTAGTAATTAGCCAACCAAATGTAATTACACTGTAAAATAATCATTTTGAATACTGTGAGACAATACAAAACAACTTATCACCAGTTTCAACAAAATCTGAGCATGGGGTAAATTTTACCCCAGGATGACTTGAACCTTACGGGGCTATAGAAAAAACGCTTTTAACTAAAGGTCGGAACCTAGGCAAATATATACTTTTTCTAATCCGTATAAGGAGACGACGAGTTAATGTACATTAAAACACCAATTGACTCAGATTTTTTAAATTTTTCCCTGTAGAAACATTTCCCCCTTAGGAAGGCGGCAACAGTCCGAAAATTTGCACCCCATCATTTCTGATGTCTGGTCCCTATTGAATGAAAAAAAACAGCAAGAAAATCAACTGTAGCACCAAAAATCCTACGGGAACTGTTTTCATTGAAATACCAACCCACACTAAGGGACAGCATCTCAAACATCTGCACTAATATAGCTGATTGGGGTTTACACCAGTACCAAAATAAAGATCGATAAGTTGTCTTTGAGTTCAAACTGTATTGATAATTGTGCACAATACTACGATGAAAATCTGTGTGAAATCACCGGGAACGGCTCTTTGATTCTAAGTCGGAATTTGGATTTTTGATATGCACCTATAGAAAGGACAGGAATCAGGTAAAAAGTACTGCCTTGTTTGAATACATAGATTCAATGCCAAACCACTTGCAGGTAATGCTTGCATATCCATGCCAGTAACAAAAGTAATAAAAAGATGAATTTTGATGATTTTTTTGATGTTTCGGATTAGCAAATTGATGCTAATCCCATTGTTTAAATACCTAAAGATGCTTAATTCTTAAGAAACGCCATACAGTTTTATTTTTGACAGGGGAGTGTTAAATTATACGGGTGGGAAAAGACCTTTTTGTGACATAAATCTAAATCTAGGTGTGTCACATGGACTTAATAAAAACATGGGTCATAATCTTGTGTTAAAATACAATGTTTGGACTGGTTATTTACACTGGTCATGGTTTAAAACAAAACTAATATTCTACAGGTATATGATAGACAATATATACAGGGTGGTTCAAATTTTATAGGGTGGATGTATTAATGATATTTTGTGTACTGTAATTTTAAATCAGCAGTCAGCACGCGTGTCAGTCACAATAAATGTTTGTTTGTACTTGTAGGGCAACATATTTTAGAAGTGTAAATATGACATGTTTCAGAATTTGGGTCTTTGGTTTTAGTGCCAAAGTGTGAAAACAAAAAAATCATAGCGGAGCAAAATAAATGTTTAATTTTTAAGATATCATTTCTAGGTAAAATTGTCCATAGATTATGCTTTTTAATGGAAAACCCAAATACCAATTTTGCTTACAAAATATTGATTTGTGGCCATTTTTGTACAGCAAAATAGCCATATTCGGGTGACAAAAATTTTCACCGCTTACAACTTGAATACTTACAGAGGCGACAAATACATGTATATTGACCCTTTAGAATGTTCTATAGACCGTTATTGTTCATAATAAACGCCATGGGGGAGGGTGCATTTGTCAAAAGGGAGGGTTTTACGTCAAAGAATGGAAAGTCAAAAAATCCACCAAAAATCACTTAATACACACGCTTATTTTTGTGGATGATTACCAATAATACAATAATGAGACGAGCAGGGGGACGTTGTTTTCGCACCTCCCGAGGTCAAATTTCCATTATAATGAAACTATACAACTGTGCACATTATGATAAAAGATTACGACAGTCCCGGCCATTTAAATCATGTGATTTAGGTAAGCTTAACTCCTTTCTTAATCGTTTTATCCAAAAATCGTAGGGGGTGTTTATTAGCGCAGGGGCGTTATTAGGAACAACACCGGACATCAGTTAAAGGTACTCACTTATGGATTAAAGATTTGTTTATACTTATTTCATAAATTTTAACACCAGAATCATTCAAATTTGGACATGTCCCGTGACAAAACGACATTCACAAATTAGCATTTCGATACAAAAAATTTAACTTTTGCAAAATCCACATCTCTGGAAAAGGAAGGGTCTATAGTGATGTACCTGTCCGTTAATGCAGAATAATGAGCTTCAAATTGATACCTAAACTTGGTCATTTCAAGTATAGGATAATTCCAAACATACAAACACGTTCCCTACCCTTGATTTTCCAGTGCGTGAACAAAATATTGTCGTCAATAAAAATGGAATTACGAGACAAACTAAAAGAACTATAGGCTGAGATGTAATCGTATGCCCCGCCAAGCCACATAGTTATGAATTTATATTACTTTTTTAAACATGTCTAAAATTTGAGAATTTTTTTTTCATTGCGGATCCAAATTTTACCTAAAATTGGCATTTCGAGAACCCGTAAAAAAACGAAGATGGGGAATGTTGAAAAGTTAATCGATTATGCCAAAAACATATTCCTACAAGAATATAAAATTACATGTTTTTTTTAAGCCAAGATGAATTTTCAGCAAAAAACCATGGTTTCGATGCGGGATCGGCATTGCCACAAAATTACCCCCCAAAATGATTATTTTGGAAAAGCGTCAAACAGTTTGCATTTTTTACTTCAGATTTGGATTCTACACAAAATTTTAAACCTAGAAAACATGTTTTTTTCATGTTATAGCATTATTCACAATTTTACACTTTTGGCGCTAAAAACCTAAGTCAAATCTGAAAACCAATGTCATATGTGTTCATACATGTAGGACAAAATTATGCTTCATACATCAGTGTATATATTCAGAAAATTTTCCTGTGTATAGTGCAGTGGACCCTATTTTTTTTAAATGTGAGATACAGAAGGAGTGTCTTCCATTTCTTATCACCCTATGATTTTATCAATAGGAATGCTGGGTTTTAGAAGGAACCTACACTGTTTTACCATATTTATTAGTTCGCTCCATAGCATTAAACAACTTGAGCACCAGAAGTTTTGCTTCTTACAGGGTAATTTTATTTCTAATCCCCCTGTATAATCAAAAAGTACACAAGAATATGGGTCATCGGTTATGGAAAGGCAAACTTGCTTTTTTTTTTTTGCCATTACCAATGGCCAGGAAAAAAGATTTACAATTTGAAACATTGTAAAATCTTTTATGTATTTCATACTTCAGATAAGCATAATTTGACCACCCTGTATTATGAAACAAGGTTATTGTGAACTCGTCTTCTTGTTTGTTTGAAGGGCCTAAGCAATACCTTTCTGAATCCGTATTATTTGATATGACATGATACATTCAGAAAAGGAAACCATACAATTCACCATGACAAGAAAAATTTGTACTTTTGTGTTTTCACCCTTATTGTTTATTCTGTCCACCCTGTAATAACATTGTACTTAGGTGTGATTATGGCTCGTTGTAATATAAAGCTTTCCAAAATGTGTATTCTAATGGCTGAAGTGTATTGATTTAAATGCAATACTCTGTTGAATGAAAAAAAAAGGCACAATTTTTGTTATGTTTACCATATTTAGTTTTTAGGACCAATTTATCGAAATGCGAGGTATGCGGACCTTATGTACGGTAGTCAAACCTACAATGAGCTGAGCTCAGTAAAATGGCCCGGATGATAACAAGAGCTTGATTCTACAGTTGATTATAATTGTTAGACAAAATCAAACGTGTACACCCGAACATTTGTTTGAAATATATCCGTAAATGACAGGCATTACGATAGCCTTTAAGTTCTGCACTCAGACGATGTTTTGAATTGAAATAATTTTTTTGCTATATTGATTGAAAAACCCAAAACAAAAGTCAACTAGAACTAAAAGATAATCGCCTAAATGCCCAATTCCAAAGTTTTGAGATGTATCAGATTTTTCGTTTGCATGCAGTAAGTAAACAAGTAAACATTTCTTATTGTAGTATTACCGTGCCATAGGATACTGTGTATAACTAATTTCCGGATCCGGAATTTATAACAAAGTTGCGAGTTTCTATTGAAGGACTTCGATTTGAGCTAGCTATGTCACACAGTGTTTAGTATGGACAATCATATGAAGATGAAAAAAAAAAAACACAATTTGTTTGAAAATTGAGGGCGCCCTCCTTGGAAATCTCTGAGTCAGCCGTTAAGGTACAAAATGGGGGAAAAGTTAAACCGAAAACATGACCGGTTATCCTTGCTTAAGCATAAAAAAGTAAATACGATCTGGAAGCTTGAGTTTTGCCAAGTGCAGTAGACTGGCAAGAAACTAAGTACATATCAAACACGCCACAATTTTTCTGCAACACCGCAGGGCTGCCCGAATTACACTCTCCGAAGTCTCTAGCCATCACGGCGCAGTTGACGGATATCATAGAGTTTCTCGATCAAGCATGGTGGGAATTGAGAGGCCAGGAGGAACATCGCACTCGTTTTGCGACGCGTTAATTCAGGTCGATGAAGAATGCGCCGAAACTCCGGGTAGCTTGGTGTGATACAAGAGGTGTGCGTAATCTCCTGTCCAAGTAATTTTTTAATCCACTGTAGTAAGTTGACTTTTGTGCCATCAATCGCAGTGTTGCCACTTCAATAATAATTAAAACACAACAAAATGACAAACAAAAATAGGTCATCTGGAACTTTTTTTCTACTTTATTATTACTTTCCTTAATCATCAATATACAGTGTAAGCAATAACCAATTCGGGTCAACACGATGTTTTCGTCATACTTTGGTCACGAGGATGAGCAAAATTGGGCGGCTTTCGATCAATGAAGCCGTGGCGAAATATCTGCCCGTTTTCTTCGTATGTTGTCCAAAAAAGCAAAAAATTGAAATGCCTCTTTTTTGTTAATTTCATCAAAATGATTTTTTTTATTTTTTTTCGGGAATTCGTGGGTTGTATGTACCTATAATTTAGAATGTAAGACAAACTGAGCTTGCAAAAATCTTGAATATTTACTTTATTAAAAAGTTGGCAGTACTGCACTTTATCAGTAGACATGAAGTGTAATTCAAACAAAAGAAAGTAAATTCCTTTTTGAATGTGTAATCATGAAACTGGGTTTACTTTAGTGATTAATCATATTTCTTCGCCACACATCCTTGCAACATACAGCATGCAGTTTTATTCGAGAGGCGGCGCATTCATAGCTGGCTAGGGGTACACAGACGGAATCTGTGGTTGAGTAATATTATCCTCAACCACAGACGAGAGGTAATTGGAGTGCATGTGACCGTGTTTCTTTACCGTATTTACAAATTTTTATCGTGCTCTAAAAAAACCCTTTCAAATCTAGTTGTTCATTCGTTCTATGCCCAAATGCGTGGTAACATGTTCAAGAAAAAACTATTTACACATACCCAACTTTGGCTGAATCTCCATAACGCCAAAATTTTCACGCAGATTACCAACATCGTTCGTGAACACAGGCAATGTTGATATTAAATATAAATTCACATGTTAAATAATTATCAAGTGACGTAAAGGTCATGTAAACTCCTTTTACACAAGGGAGAATAATCCAGTTTTCGTGTGATTGCAACATATCCCGAAATTACCATGTTCTGTTACCAACATATAGCTACATATGGATAGCACTTCGCACGTTACATGATATTTCCAAGGTGTATCGGGATACTCGCGCACACCATTGAGCCTAGTGTAAATCAATGGATTAACCAAATGACTGCTTCATCAAATTTACGCAGACTAAAAAATAATTCTTTCTTATCTATTATTAACAATCATTTTGTAATGAAAATAATTAAAATATGAATGGCGTATGACCATTTACAAAATTTCACGTGCCGTGTATGATGATAACACTTCCATATTTCACCAATTTGGTGAAGTTTAACATAGCGTAAGGCATTTCCAAATAGAGGAATGTTAAAATGGACCCTCGGGTCATTTGTCTGTCAAAGGTTGTTTATCAACAAGTCGGAGTAGGTCTTGAGTGAAACGATCCAGTTACGTTCGATTTTGTAAAATTCGCCCTTCAATTTTTGAAATCTTCGTGACGTTTTGAAAGTTAACAATTGTGTATACGTGATTGAATAATGATGCTCTTGAAGAAGGGAAAACAAGTCATCAACCAGGTAAAATCAGGTATGTAGTTTGTGGTGTACACGGTCCACGCGCAATCCAGATTAGTATCGTTCTGTGGTTGAGATTATTATATCAACCAAGATCTCGATCTGTGTATGTAGGCTAGGGTGGTGCAGAATACTAAAATTCTTCCCTACATTAAAACCCAAGTAGTAAATAATCCAAATCGCCATTGGTGCATAGCAGCAGCATTGATGATTCATAGTTACACATGTTCATTAGAAAGTAATTAAGAATTGTAATAAAGTAAGGAAAAATCAAAATAAAATACTCACGAGCGCAAATAAAAAAAAAGTGGGCAGGTAACATGCGAAACCGAAACGTGTATTTTGTGTAACTGGAGCGAGAAAGGTCATGTAGCTGACCTGCACGCACACATTATATCCACAAATTACGTAACGTTCAGAATTAGCTACTGGTATAAAAGACACGTAGTAATAGACACCATTTTTCTGTGAAACTTTGCAGCGTATAAATAAATAGAAAAACGTATAAATGGATCAGTTTTTTTTAGGGTGCCGTATTGTCGGGCCGCCTTAGCGACCCGACTATAGAAACCACTGCTCTAAAAATTGAGAAGGAGTCTATTTTTCGATAGCGAGGCAATTCATTAAAGTTTCTTATGAAAAAAATGATTACGCAACTATATAATTTTGGAGTTTAGTGTTGGGTGTGTAATGCGATGCAATTTCAGGCAAAGAAACATCATGCATGTTTGAAATGGCCGTGAAACAAAAGCATTTCTTTGATTTTAGTCTCTGTGAAGACTTGATTTTGATGAAGTTTGGTTAAAACGTTGCAGGGATAGATAAAGGGTGATAACAAATAGGAGAGTTATAGTAAGAAAATGAATCAGCCACGTAGAGTTATACTACGTAATGCTTGAAGCTGTGTACAGTATGTGTTGATATTATTTAAAGACGAAGTTTTAGGTAACATCTTTATTTGAAAAGACAGGATGGGGTAACCTACATTAAATTAAAGCTTAAAATTTGAGGATTCAGTTTTCACACATTTGGCGCCCAATTGGGCGTTTTTTCATTTGTCTTATTGAAATGATAGGAAGGGGTGTGTTGTTAAACATTTAAATGAAAGCTTATTAAGTGGGGATTTCAGTTTTAACACTTTGCGCCCAATTGGGCGTTTTTCTATTTTCTTTATTTGAAATGATGGAAGAGGTGTTTTGTAAGCTATGTTAATTAAAGCTTATTTATAAATTTGGGGTATGGATTCCGTTCTTTAACACTTTTTGCGCCCAATGGGCGTGTTTTCTATTTTCTATGGAAAGGATAGGAAGGTGTAACCATGTAAATTAAAGCTTATAACTGGGGATTCAGTTTGAACACATTTTGCACAATTGGGCGTTTTTTCTATTTTCTTTTTTGAAATGACAGGAAGTGAACCTTTATGTTTAAGTAAAGCTTATAACGTGGGGAGTACTTCAGTTTATTAAACAAATTTTTGCGCCCAATTGGGCGTTTTTTTTTCTATTTTCTTTATTTGAAATGACAAGAAGGGTTAACCTATGTTAATTAAAGCTAACTTTGGGGATTCAGTTTTAAAACATTTTGCGCCCAATTGGGCGTTTTTTCTATTTTCTTATTTGAAATGACAGGAAGGAGTAACCCTATGTTAAGTAAAGCTTTTAATTCGGGATTCAGTTTTAACACATTTGGCCCCAATGGGGAGCTTTTCGATTTCTTATGGAAATGCAGGAAGGTGTAACCTAGCTAAATTAAAGCTAGTAACTTGGGGATTCAGTTAACACACATTTTGCGCCCAATTGGGCGTTTTTCTAATTTCTGTATTGAAAGACAGGAAGGTGTAACCTACATGTCAATTTAAAGCTGAAAAATTTGAGGATTCAGTTTTAACACATTTTGCGCCAATTGGGCCGTTTTTATATTTTCTTTATTTGAAAGAGAGGAAGGTTTTGTAACATAGGTTTTAAATTAAAGGCTTATAACTTGGGGATTCAGTTGTAACAATTTGCGCCCAATGGGCGTTTTTTTATTTTCTTTATTTGAAAATGACCAAGAAGGTGTACCTATGTTAATTAAAGCTTATAACTTGGGGGGATTTCCGTTTTAACACTTTTGCGCCCAATTGGGCGTTTTTGCTATTTTCTTTATTGAATGACAGGAAGGTGTAACCATGTTAAATTAAAGCTTAGAACTTGGGGATTAAGTGTTTAACATTGCGCCCAATTGGCGTTTTTTCTATTTTCTGTATTGAAATGACAGGAGGTGTAACCTACGTTAAAGTAAAGGCTTATAAGTTGGGGATTCAGTTTTTTTAACACATTTGCGCCCAATGGGCTTTTTTTCATGTTCTATTTTGAAAGGACATGGAGGGTTAACTATGTTTAACTTAAAGCTTAGAACTAGTGAGGTCAAAGGTCACAAACAAAGGTCAAAGGTCAACGGTCAACGGGAGATCAAGTTGTAAAAAAAGGTCGAGGGTTCTAATGCAATGTATGCCTAATGTATCAAACATCAACTTTAAATCAGTTGTCTGGATTTCTTTGGGATACAGGTTTCCTGGAAAAAAATAAAAGTGCAACTTAAAACTAGAAACCAGTCTTACTCCTTTTAAAGATTTTTAATGTTGTTCTTATTCTTGTAAAATTATGCATGGCGACACGACACAGTTTTTTTTAAAATAATGTTACTCAACAGCGGAGTAAAAGACCTTATAGTAATTGCTGCTGCACGGAGAGTTGCTCGTATGCTCTGGGGATAGGTTCTCGGGCGACTCTGGCGTAGAAGGAATGCGGCTTCTCCAAAATTGATCAGGTTTTACTCGATAATATTGAAAGGGTTGTAGTCCTAAAGCGGCGGCGCGAAACATCATACGCCAACTTGCTCATTTTATCTGGTTGATAACATCATTACGTGAGCGAATTCTGTAATGGAGACCAATTGAAGCTGTATTATTGCCTTCATACTTGGGTTTAGTCTATTAAAATGAATGAACTATTTTGGCACAGCATTCAATGCTGTTATCAACGATTTGGTACTTTAAACCCTCAATTCAAAAGTGCAAAAACAGAAAGTGGACCAATCCATTAGGAGCTAATTGTTCTTGCACCACCTTTTGGGTGTATAAGGA
>JAMKCH010038814.1:0-58044 GCA_023653785.1 Ophioderma brevispina | reverse complement strand
GAACACAATGGACATAATCGGAAACAAGCACCTTTAATGTGAGCAGTAAGTTGTGGCCTATTACAAGAGCCCATAGATTACTGCACAAACTATTTTCTGGTTAAAACAAAACATGTTTGAGCCTGTAAGCATCAATATGGAATGAAGTCAGTCAAAATATTTTTGCAGATGAGAAGAGAAAAATATATACAGTTTTCCTGATGGTCCCCAAATCTCATGTTGATGGTGTGAAAGGTGGGTCGAAGCTGAGGATCGGGTGTGCCTCTTTAAGATTTTAATTTTAGAGAGAAAAGGTAAGTGATAATTTGGGAAGAAAAGTTATCACTGATAAACTAATGGTATTGGATGGATTGAAGACTTAAATTTTAGAAATACACCTCTTGGTTTCCTTGAAAATACCATTACAACTGAATAGGTCCCAGGAATAGGTCCTTTGAGGAATGCGTGAATTACCGATTCTGATGGACTGGCAACGATACCGGCAAATAGCCCTCTTTTAATGTGAGTTGGTTTGTGTGCATGTCACGCTCATCACTCAGTGAAAAAAAAAGAAAAAATAATTTTCCATGAGATGGGCCTCTTTTATATTTGATCAAATTTTGTCTTTACAATGTCATCAAAATAGGAATTTGAGTTCTCACTCAAAATTAGGATTGGGATCTCTGATTCCAATTCAAAAATTCCTTATTTTGTGACAATACACTTTGAGCATATCATTTACAGAAAGGTCTAAACTTTTGGAAAATTTTCTTCAGAAATTGCGCTATCATTGCGTTGAGGTGCATTTCATGATTACAATAGCACCTTCCTGTTTCATTCATTGTTCATAGAATTATCCTTGAGAAAAAGTTATTCACAACTTTTTACTTGAACCCATCTTGCAGTTTTATTTTATTGAGCCAATGCTTATTTCCCATGGTCCCATAATGCCACTGTCCTGTAATTTCTGTCCGTTATGGAAGAGAAAATACAATTGCGAATTTCTTACGATACACCAAAATTTGCACATAAATTAGGTACACCGGATTACTAATGTAATGGTTCAGTGGTATAAAAAATCTAAACTTTTTTTTTAGTACTTCGGGGGGGGGGGGGCGAGGCTGGGATCACAAAATACCCTTTTAAAGTACTATATTTGTATAATACACACCCACAACTGGTAAAAGGGGCCATGGAATAAAGAATCAGGCAAATACAGAAAAGATACAAAATGAATAATTAAAATAGAGGTTTACTATTAAAATGCTGAGTAGCGATCCGAGGCTTGAAGTGGCTGTTTGACTAAGCCTAGCCAGCCGCATAGTCTGACGTCAGCACTTGCATCAGTTAGCTCCGACCATTGCCTTGCATTAAATATTCAACTTTCATTTAAGCAAATCACATATTCTTATCAATTAACCAACCTAATTAAGTCTTGGCTGGAGAGTTGTCGAGTCTTGCGAGAAGACTCTGGCAATTTGTTTGAGTGGTGCTGCAAATACATTAATAAACATGATGGTGGTGAGAGTGTAATTAAGCACAACATTTTTCATCATTAAATTTTTGGAAATTGCAAGGATTTACCAAAATTTCATGCTGTATACTAGTGTGTGGACCTGACATTTTGATCCGCAATGGTGCAAAATTTTTCATACTTCACAAGGAGGCCATTTTCCTGCTGTCACTGCCAAGGCAGGCAATTGAATGTTGGAACGTCGAAAAATACATTGAGAGTTTTTTATAAACTTTACAATCAAAATGCAAATTGATTTCAACGTTAATTCCCTTAACGTCGATTCAATTTGCTTTTTGACAAATTTTTCTCAAACTCTCTACCTGTGTCGGGGGGGGGGAACGTGCCAACGATGTGTTAAACGTTCCTCTAAATGACTATTCCCATGTGGTTGTTTGGCTCTAAATCCAGCTGATCACAGTAAATGCATTGGGCTGGGTTTAATGAGGTTTGGAAATGGAAATCCAACACTTTTGAAGTGGATTTTAACAGGGTTTTCGATCTGGTTATGTCTGGCTGAGTCTGAACTGTGGACTGGACCTGACTTGTTTTTAAATCCAGTTAAAAATGAAAAAAAAAACAACAAAAGAAAATTAAAATTCATTTGGTTTTGGTTACCAAATTTTGACACATAACTGTGACGCAATTTTCTACAAGGCATTCAGACTCATGCATACTTTCACATCTTTTTTTAAAAATTTACTATCTTTTGAATGCTTATAGTGTCAAAATTAATTATTAACAAGGCAAACTCGTTATTTATCGATGCGTAAATATGTGCCCCGCCGAATGTTTGCGATCACTACATGTGATAAATGCAACTTCCACACCCTAACCCTACCCCCTCCCCAATACCCCGCAACACTCTACTAACCCCCCCCCCCCCCCACAACCCGCAAAACCCCCGCTCCCCTCCCCAACACCCCGCCACACCCTCATTCCTCCACAGAATCCTTGCAAACACTCCCCAAAATCTAATCAGGTTCAAGAACTCTTCAGCCCGCTTCCCTCCACCAGTTTACATCATTATACGCCTTACCCGAACTCCCAGAAACTTACACAGCCTTGCAGGCAAAATTCTCATAATTAGCAAATTGATACTAATTAGCATATTTGTACGGCCACAATCTAATCAGGGGTCGAGAACTCATCAACCCGCTTCTTTCCACCAAGTTACCTCATTGTCCGCCCTTATGGAACTCCAGATAATGGTATACAACATGGGTTAACATTTTTGTCACAACGGACCGGACGGAGGAACGGACCTGTCTCAATTTTCAGAGCCCCATTCCGACTCGTTCGGCGGGTGGACAAAAGGTCACATTACAGCATATTATAAATGAATTGGTTGGATATATGAAACAGGACAAATTTTGTTTTGTCCTTCATCATTCCTAGTTGCCTGAAACCATCATGGAGCCTACAAGTACATGGACATGCCAAGTAAAGTGCGAGTTAAACTGATCCTGTGATAGTATGCTAAGTAAGGTTACTAACTGCGAATTTCTTGCAGAGAGAAAAAAAATAATTTGACAAATCCAATGCACTTGCACTGAGATTTTGATGCGTCTAATGCAAGAGTTCCGCAGGAGCGAGTGCCTTGGACAAGCATCAAAATTAGCGCATTTTTCAAGCAAAGTTAATGCGCATTAATTAACGCTATAATATTCATACATGACAGAAACACAAGAATTTCATTCCTTGTATATATTTTTATTATTTGTTTATAATGAAAGATACAATTAAAAGGAATCAGTATTTGTGTGCGGACCCCACTCTGTCTGTTTTCTCTCTCCCGGCCTCATTTTTTTTTTTCAATGTAGTTTGAAACTTTGTTTTCACTAATCTGGATTTAACTTCAAAATCTTAACAAACTCAGTGAAAATTAACCTAAACTGGGTTCATATTTGGCTTACCACTCTGCCAAAAATTAGCTCACAGGTTGAACTTACTTGAAAAATTTAGCTCATCTGGGTCAATTATCAGGCCTAGTTTAGTCACATCCACTACAAATAATTCAATCTGAATTACCTCCTGTCGCATACGACAGTATACATATGTTCTCATTTGAATCCCATGCTTAGAGCTCATTATTACTCCCAATTATGCAACCTTATTTTCAAGTTGAGAATTACGACAGCAGAATATTGATCTCACTCCAACAACTTGTGTTTACGAGAGACTATATATCTAGGCTCATTGATCAGTACTTATGTCGCTGTATGATTCGTTGGTCACAAGATCAAAAGCACGCGATCTGCATTGCTGATGAGCTTAACGGATTTAATTAGCGGAAAATTAGCATCGTGATCTTTCAAGGGGTAAATGGTGGTGTTTGCTGCTTTGGATACAAAATGGTGGAAAGTACAAATTTGCTGTTACCATTGTATATCAAAGGTGGTTTGCCATCGATGAAAAAATGGTTATGACAATGCGAGTCACGAATGAAATTGACCGCGTCAGTCCAGAACGAGATAGTTAAAAAATGATATGCCATTTTTTTTTCTTTCAATAGGTTTTTAGTATAATGTTTTTTAATATCTGCATCTTCTCATATCATATCCTCTGGATATCGATGATGTGGTTTAAATTGACATTATTTGGTCTGTCCCATGTGAAATGATAAACCTTTATTACAAATCATCCATTCATGTGGAACGCTCACATCTCATCACAGCTGTTATCAGACCGGGTTGTGAGGGCGCTTGTCAAGCAAACTGCCCTTCCTTATGCCTTAATTCTATTGTATGTCCCCTGAAAGACAGAAACCCTGCTTTCAATACCGTTTTTAATCCAGGTTAGTTTTTTAGTAAAGAAAGCCAATCCAAGTTTCGGCCCTCAGCAGTTATCCGCATTTTTGCTCTATTTAACTTATCTGTATTGTATCACTATTGCCGCTGTAATATTGTGGTTTTTTTGGCCCGTAGAAATCTATACTAATGGATTGATCGACTTTTATCTGGGTCAACTTATTTCGGACTGGCCCAATAATACACATTGTTCTAAAGGCAACATTCTATAACATACAGGGTACTCACCCCATTCTTAATAGATTGGAAAAACAAGGCTACCTTCCCATCCCTTTTCACAATAGATCAGACCAACAAGTTATGAATACGATTGGTCATTTAAAAACTACAGGCAATTTATATTTTTAAATATAGATACCTGCTTATAGTTGTTTTAAAGGCTCAAATTATGTCATAAAACCGGAATAAAACAAAGTCAAAAGCAACACGATTTGAACACTGCAGGGCTGCTTATTTATTAACACTAGTTTCCTCCTGTCATGCAGGGCCTCCCCAGAGGGTGTTGTGACACGCCCCCCATTGACAAATTTCTGTCAAAATGTTACCTGTCCCGCGATATGGGTATAAATGTTCCGGCGCAGCGCAACTGATTTGATGGGCGGATTATCGGTGGTTGACTCCCCCATCTGATGTTGTTTGTTGTTGCATAGCCGTTGAATGACTTGACTGTCGGTTTTGGTTTTGTGTGTCATCACAGGCAAACAATTGTTTTCTCTTAACATGTAGTTTACTCCTATCTCTATGGAGGTTGGTCAATAGAGGGTGCTATAACATTAAGTCAATGAAAGACCGTGGCGGCCAGCCGCATTCAATATAGTGTAACTCGCCCTAAATTCAACGGGGAAAGAAATTATACAGCAATATGGAGTGCAAACCACAACCATTTTTGGGTGCTTTGTGTGGGTTGGTCATTGTGCAGGGTGTCATGAGTTTTGTGCAAATATCCTGATTTGGAAACACATCCTAAAAACAGCCGGCGTAACATTTACCTAAAATGCCTCGAATCATGAAATCAGCAAATTCCTGAAGAATCACACCCCTGTGGGGTGCCGACCTCATCCTCGTCTGTTATTCATACAAACAAATTAAGAAACCCTACTGTGTTGATTCTTCAGCTCCAACAAAAGTCCACTTTTTCGATATTCTGCACCACCTAAAAATCCGACATAAATCCCGATGCCAGTTCATGTGTTCTATCATTCACACTTGGGCAAAGAGCACCAAGCCTTCTGTACTGTGTACACAGTACTTACCAGCATGCGACATTGCACGCACTGTTTCTTTCACTCACGTAAACGATCTTCCTTACTTAAGTTCCGTATTCCCATGTGGAACAGGATTTCATGGGCAATTGGCCTCATATGCACACACAGGTGCCATTAGCCAGTTTCAATCCTTGAGGATGTATTGAATCAATGCCACAATGCACCAGTTTTTGTGAAATTTCACCTCAATAGGGTCACATGATCCACACACAAATCCTTATCTTAACACATAACAACCCTGACTTTTACGCTCATTTTAACCCACAAAGCGTTATCCGCGGGAATTTTTAACATGATCATGAAATGTATTCTGGTTCTTAACTTTTTGACCACTTTTTATCTTTAAGTACTGAACCTGTGTTGTTAGTACATTAAAGGCACACTGCAATGCATTATGGATTGTTCAAAACACCCTCTGTTTCAATCCCAAATTCAAAATATGTTTTTGCTTTATTGCGCGTCATCAGAAATATCGGTTCAGTCCTATGTTTTACAATCTGACAGACTCCAAGATTAAAGTGCATGTTCAAACCGGCAAGAAATGAATTCGTAATACACCTCCTTACACTACAGCATGAGTGACTTGACACAAGACCCTTAAAGATATACACATTTTTTAACCCTTCAACTGATCTTCCCGACCTTAAATCCATTTTTTTTCAATCGGGACCTTTATTTATAGGGGCAATCTACAGGCCCGACTACATGTTTACTCAACAATGAGTCTATATCATTAATAGTCATGAGTTCATTTGACCTTACGTTAGAATATAAGCCTTACGTGGTAAAAAACTTTGAGATTTAAAGGTGCAATGAGATTTCAAGTTGTCCATATTTTCGGTGATATGTAGTGATTTGCATATACATTAGATACGGCAATAGCTTCCCTACCTTTTCTTTGGCTACAGAACTAACTTAAAATGAAATAACAAAAGGTGATTTGTATATGCTTTATATTCCAATACTAAACATAGGCTGAATTTCCTATTGCTCCTATGAGGACTTAGAATTTAACATTTTTTTGTACCAAAGAAACAGTTTCTCAAGTTTACTCCTTTCATATGGGGATATTTTTGATAGAAAGCTTAACAAATCAGTGCAAAAAGCAGAATTTTCATTTTTTTTTTCGGGACACTGTTATTTTAAATCTATCGTTGCACCTTTACGCAGTGGAAAACCTTTTCGAGAACTAGATTCCATCTTTTGATAGGAGGCAATTAGTTTTAAATTGCGTAAGCGCAGCATGATGTGCGCCAACCCGTAAGCATAATAAGTTCTTGACAAGGCATCACAACGATTGTAATTGGTCAGGTGGTGTGCGCCTAATACCAAGATCTTAATTTGGCATAATACATTGCGTGCCTGTCGCTTGCCTTGAAATTCTGACAGCGATTATATAACAAACACCAAGCTCTTCAGACAGAGTCCAGTTGTACACAGAGAACAATAACTGCACATCATATTTTTTAATCACCCAAAAGGTACCGAAGAGATGATGAAACAGATCAGATTACATTCACCACAGAGAAGAAGTCACAGTAATATTTAAGGCCTTTTTAGAAATGCACTCATTCATGTTATATGGAGCAATTACAAAGTGGTCACGTCTGATGCTAAAGGATTGTTACTATTTCCAGGCGGGTGGCAACTGTTCATCAATACTTACAGCAAATATATATGTATTATCTTTCCTCCCTTGAAGATGGCCAGCGCACTATAGTTTAAAAAAAAAAACATGTGCGCTTGGGCCGGATTCGAACCGTCGACCTCGTATTACATGCACGACGCTCTAACCGACTGATCTTCAGCAGGGTCGGTAAAGAGCGATAGATCTCACTATAGGTGTTATGGTCGAAAGTTCTTCGGCTTTCCTAGCGGATAGCATCAGAACGGTATATTTAAAAAATAACAAAAAAATAAATATAATCTCTATGTTAAAGAGACAGTTTCTGATTCTATCCGCTATGAAAGCGCGAAGACACTTTCGAACCTAACACCTATAGATGATTCGATCGCTCTTCTACCCGCCCTGCTTGATAGCTCATGTCGGTTAGAGCGTCGTGCATGTAAAATACGAAGGTCGCCGGTTCGAATCCTGCCAGCGCACATGGGTGTTTTTTTTCACACTATCCGTGCGGCGTGGGCCATCTCCAGGGAAAGTTAATAATTCCATACATCTTGTCCCTGGAGAACTAAGTGTTTAAATCTCAAAAATAAAATATATCGTATATGTTAAATATACAGTTCTGATTGCTATCCGCTAGGAAAGCGAAGGACACCTTTCGAACCTCACACCTAGAGATGATATCTATCGCTCTTCTAACGACCCCTGCTGATAGCTCAGTCGGTTTAGAGCGTGGGGATATGTAATACGAGGTCGCCGG
The DNA here is from genome assembly GCA_023653785.1 of Ophioderma brevispina. Lineage (NCBI taxonomy): Eukaryota > Metazoa > Echinodermata > Ophiuroidea > Amphilepidida > Ophiodermatidae > Ophioderma > Ophioderma brevispina. The sequence goes on along the minus strand of JAMKCH010038814.1, from coordinate 50,093 downwards.
TTCGAATCGGGCCAAGCGCACATGGGTTTTTTTGTCAACACTACGTTGAGCTGGCATCCATCTCCAGGAAAGATTAAATAAAATATATACATCCTTGTCTACCTGGAGAACTAAGTAGTTTAAATCTCAAAAATAAATATAATCGTATTGTTTAATATACAGTCTGATGCTATCCGCGATTAAAGCGAAGGACACCCTTTCCGAACCTAACACCATATGATATCTGATCGCTCTTCTACCACCCTGCTTGGATAGCCTCAGTCGTTAGAGCGTCGTGCATGTATACGAAGGTCGCCGGTTCGAATGTGGCCAAGCCACATGGGGTTTTTTTTTTTTCAACCTATCGTGCGCTGGCCATCTCCAGGAAAGATTAATAAATATATACATCCTTGTCGACCTTGAGAACTAAGTATTTAAATCTCAAAAATTACAGCCAATGTATGCATGGGTTTTCAGAATCAGTATAGTGCTAGCATCAGTTATATACAAAGAAAGAACTCTTGTGGACTGCCCGTTATTTGGACTATTGTGAGTGAGCGTCCTTGCCCTGTAGTTCGACACCCCCCCCCCCCCTCACCATGACTCAGAATATCTTGGGTGTGTGTGTGGTTGTTGTGTGTTCATGCGCACACGTTCAGGCACCATGTTGATACGTGCATGTGGTGTTTTTCCCCTTTTTTTGGTGAATTACAAAAGTTACAAAAATTGAATTTGTCATGCACGAAACATATAATTGACACATCTTTAAATTGGTTTATATTAACAATTTGACCTTGACTGAAAGTGATTGACCTTGGCCATTTTTTATCCATGTTGTCATAGCGTCCTCATTTGGAGTCGGATCTATAAACAAACTATACATTTTTAGATTCCGTATGGTAAGGCGAGTAATTTGACATACATATAATTCAATTGCGACAGTTCTCAATTTTACCCCTGTGTTAACTTTGTTTGCCCCTTCCCAAATGCCGGAACATTGAAGCGGCGAGCCCAAGTCAAAAACTTCAACATCGATCACGTAACCCCAAACGCCTTCAAGTCTTTGTCACCAGATTTTGGTCAAGGGATCACATGCTGGCTTCTACTAATATTTTTTCTTGGTATGCACAGATTATTTAACTGTTTAATATCAATTTTGTCTTTTTTATAATATACTTGCACATTGTGATCAAATTGCTAGGACTACAAACATATCGAAACTATAACTTATAGATCATCATGTGAATGGAAGAAGTTCGTAAGTGGCAATGGCCACCATTTGTCAGAAATTCCCATCAAAATACTATTATGCTAAGCCGCATGGTCATGACCTTGAAATTGTTTCTTCAAGCAACTGTGTCACCTGAAGAGGAAAGAACTTTCAAAATGTTGTCATCCTAATACAGATGCGCGAACAGATGTACCACATGTATCGTCATTGCACTTACAATACCTTCTTGCACTCATGTGATGAGATGCTCTCATCGCAATAACGCAATTCATGATAAGAACACTGACTCTACTGACTATAACAATCTTGGAGTTAGCTGCCCCTACTAAAATACACATCCTTCGATCCATTCAGAACCAGCCTTCGAATGTTGTTTGAATGCTGTTATAGTACCTTCCAATTATAATTATTAAAGTGGTCAATCATGTATAGCCTTCGAATGCTATATAACCTTCCAATAGCCTTCGAATAGCCTTCCTGTGCGCGATATTCTAAGAGTTTGACTGCTATAATACTTTGAATGTATTCGAATTCTATACTTGAATGTATTCGAATGCTATACTTGAATGGTATTCGAATGCTAGACTTGAATGGTATTTTTTTTGCAATGCTGTTGAATGCTATTCGAAGGGTCTATCGAATGTCAACACATAAGCAAAATTCTTCAGCAATGATCGCTGGAGCATTTCAGACACCTTTTAAAGGCGAGCTTATAGAACCCGAAGTATTGTCCCTGTGTGGACAAGCGGTTTGAATCTGCTGGGAGGACATTAATATTTTTATTGGTTATGTGCAATGGCAATTTGAGTTAAATGAAATTGCTCACAAAATAAAGTTACTTTTTACATACACAGCGGGTTTATAAATTATCAAAGCTGTCTTTAATGTTGTTCAATTTGGACATTTGTTCAAAGAAAACAAAGACGGAACAGAAAAAATGTTTCTCTTTGTGCACAAACTAACTGCATAAATATTAATCTAATTTGGACTGTTTTTTTTCATCTGTAGGATGATTTTAAGACACAAACCTCTGTGCAAATATGAGTATCGATTTTATCTCTTTCTTTTGACTAGAAAACCACTTCCAGTTGGGGATAAATCCATTATCGTATGACTGTTTATTCTGGCAGGAATAATCTATCGACTGATCGTCTAGAGGCTTCGCTAGTTGTACACCAGTATGATATGTGGATCTCATATATGCAGCATTTACAAAAGAGAACAAATGTGCTTGTGGACTATCAAGGAGTGCATGTGTTAAGCTTTGGCATTTTAGGGCTATTAATCCCTTGTGGTCTATGACCTTTCTTACGGTATCTCTTATGGCTCAATATACAATAATATACCCTTTGAATAACCATCAGAATAGACCTACTGTCATGCCTGGATTCACTTAAAAGATTTTCTTACCGCACATGTGGTTTCTGGCCTGATTTATGGTCCAGGATGATAAGCAGTTACAGTATCTCAAAGGCAACTAGCTATTCACTATTTTCTACTTCAGTCGCCAACTCTGATGTTTCATTGCAATCTTTAACTCCAAGATAAAATAATAATGAAGTAAAATTTTACGCCTGGATGGGGATCGAACCCACGATTTTATTACCTCTGATTGGCTAAATACAGCATTATAGCCCTGTGAATAGCTAAATTATGATAGGATAGGCGGTAGTGCCCAGGGGTTAAAAAGGTCTAGGATGATTCAGTCAGATCTTAAGTGAGAACACCCTGGTATGAATGTTCTACATTGCCGAACACAGTAAGGGGGGGGGGGACATTAAGGGATTACTCTTCTGGGAATACATGATGGGTCTATATGTATAGTTAAGGTCGTTCCTACTACAGCTGCACTGCGCAGTGCCCGATAATTGATCATTTGCTCAGCAACTCACGTAAAACCTGCCTGCAGCTGCAGTTAAAATAAATTAATCGGTTGCAGTACCGCAATGCGATACTGGACAGAGGCCGAATTCAAGCACTGAACTTACTGCAAAGCAAGTTGAAAGTGTAGTATGAACGAACCTTTAGTGTCTCTAGACTTACCCGAAAAAAAGTCGTTGGTTTCAAAGTCAAAAATATACTGTACTATTGCTATGGCATTTTTTGTGACTATGTTTCACTTTTTAAATTTTTTTTAATGAAAGACGGGAGTAACAAACATGTGTCTAAAATGAAACAAAGTGAATGAGAAAAGGGAGATAAATGACAGAAATAGTACCTTACAAGATCATCAATGAATCCAGTAAAATTACAGGTTAATCTACCTTAGAAATGTGGGATGACCCTATACAGACACAAAGACAAACAAACAAAACCCCAACACACACACATACCCACGATTGTGTGTGCGTGTAGGCGCCACGCGGTCATTTGAGGACACACACTCACAACAGCTGTATTTTTGGCCATGCATAACCAGCAACTTCCACAACACATTTCTCGCTGATCAAGAGGGTAGTGCCCGTCACAAGGTGTATCGCGGAATGCATTTTCCGATATTTAGGTAGTCAAGTTAACATGGCAAAGAGATCTCACCTTGAATATACCTGATAGTCGGACGTTTCCAGCTGTGCATAAAAAACTGGAAAATTCCCCATTATCATGAACTTACAAAAGCATGCCACATGTGGCACACACACAGACACACATTTGAATTACCACTTGGCAACTCCTTTGCTTAACATGTGTAGGCATTTGGGAGATTGTTAATACATGGCAGTCAGTAAAACACTTTGAAACGTCAGCAACAACTATTTACACTGGTTGGTCCCAAGTCTATCTGATGAAACTTAGATGCCTTTGAAGAACATAATCTCCCCGCACCTGCCATTCCATCGCGCCAACCCCCATCCAAGGCTGGCCTACCCACAACACGATTGTCACCTTGCCACCGTTTACCACGGGAACCCGAGAACCCTCAATATCACCTGAACCATGGGGGGGGTGGACGATGCGACTAGCATACCATTGTGACAGGGTTAACCATGTACACATCATTATATATATAATTCAAGTAAATAGCTAAATTCACTCTTTCATCATTCTCACAAAGCAAACCTATGGAGTATACATGAAGAAGGAATGGCGGCGCGTCTTTTTCGGTCTCTTTTATTGTAATGTGACGAAGAGAGGGGGATATTTTAAAGTGGTGTCAATTACATGATCTGGATGCAACCCATTTAACAGGTACTACGGTGATTGTGTTTAACTTGTATTTGGTTAGATTCTTCTCCTTTGAAGCGAAAAGATTTGGGCATGTAAGGAAGTGTCATATTGATACGGGTGCGGGTGATAACTGAGTGCTTTTTTTTCAAAGGGAGACGAACCCCCTTTTTTCTCCTAATAGAGCAAAATAGCATGAAAGAAATGAGGAAAAAATTTTGATTGAATTGGGTCATGATTACCACAATTGGGGTTCGAGGTTTTAGGGCAAAAAGGTCCCATCTGTAATAGCTGCCACATGTTTTAGATTTGGCAGGTTATAACACCAAATAAGAATACAACTGACAAATGGCAGCTACTGCAGATTGGCGCCTTCTTGCACTAAACCCTGGAATTTACAGTTGTCTTCCATTTTGGTGTAAATTGTAAAGATAGATCATAATATAGTTCTCTCTTTTCATTTTCTTATTTCACAATTTTACCAAGTTTTAAAAATCTGATTCAACGTTATTTATTAAATCTTTGCTGAAAATTAAGAATTTAAAGGTTGATTACAGTTTAGAATTTTGTTTTACCATCAAAGGGTATGAATGGATCCTATGATTCCATAAAATGTCTTTTTTGTCTCATGAGATTTATGACATAAGTCAAATTTATGGGCATGGATTTCCAATAACTCGAAGGGACAACTTAATATCATGTTTTTTATAGAAAATCTTTACCACAATATACACATGCAGAATACAAACACACAACAGTAGTTTTATTGATTGAGAATGTTCATTCAAACATGACTGGATGGCATAATCAGGACTTCCAAGTAGGAAAGAGTTGTCTTGTGTAGAAAATCCATCAAAGAAGCTACCTGACACTCAAAAAATTCAAAGAGATGAATTGAAAAATCACCGTTTAAACGGCTCACTTGATGCTTTTATTTTTTGGCTAGTATGTCATTAATGACAACAAGATGACACAACATTCACAAAGACAATAACCACGACTATCAGTTTGAGTTTTATCGTTTTTTTAAGTATTTTATTTAATTTGCAGTGTTCATGTAAATCAGCTAATTTGTGGGACAAAATGAATTTAAAAAAAAAAAACATGAAAGTGAAAAAACAAAATGCAATAGATTTAAAACATAAAAAAAAACTTTGCCAAAAAAAAAAAAAAAAATAAGTCCACCTGACCCACTTTAAAGGGGGATGACCTGAGTTAAGTCTATATGTTTTCATTTGATAGAATGGCCTTCACCCCAAAACCCAATCGGTAAAGTTTCGCACCGACGATATTTCAACCAGTTTTATGTGCGAGCTGAAAATGTGATTTTGTAATCCCCATAGAGTACTATGTTAAATTGCAAATATTGGTTGACCAAAATGGGCACATTTTTGTCATAACATCCAAACCAAACATCCTTTAGCCCTAAGAACTTGCCACAGGGTTAATTGAAAAAATAGTCGCTTTCTTCTTGATGCCAAATGTGAAACCCACCTCCGGTAAAATATGGGGTCCCTGAGAGACGAGGCTATTAGCGATCGAACCATGGCCCTTTCGAGGTGCATTCTGCCCATTTAGAACAGAGTTATCACCAAATAACATCTTTTCTTTAGGAACCAGTGTAGAATTTCATGTTCTGAGAAAGTCTTTTCGAATTTGCATCCCTGTATATTCCATTCCATCTCCTCCGGATTAAAGTATTTTTTGCCAAAGATAATTCAAAAAATTCAGTTAGAAAAAATAAAACCAATACAGTAACAACACACACACAACACCACCCGCAACTGATGGCATGCCACGAACCACACACCACAACACAAAAAAATTTACATCAAGCAAACATCTTGCATTGTTGGTTGCACTGATCCAGATGAAGACCACCACAAGTAACAACATATATTACTCCATTACAACATCCAGGACAAAAAATATACATATTATAAGGGAAAAACAGCAGTAGTGAGAACGAGGCAGTACTTGGGATATCTTCAAGTGACCCCTTTTTAACTATTCCCCTACTAAAAAGCTGTTTGTCAGTCAAAGCTGGCATCCATGAACAGGTGGACTGCTTGAAAAAGTAGCCGCATGAATAGCAATGTTAACAGGTGAAGGCATAAATGGCTCAAGTAGTCGGGGATTGTATTATTGATGCTAATGTCATGCTTGTGGAAGAGACCTTTTAATATTAATTATTATACCCTGCTAAAGAGTTGTTTATCAGTCAGATCTGGAGCTATCAAGCATCTCAGAGAAAAGTGGAACCCCTTTTTTTTTTTTTTCTTAAAGGTGGCAACAAGAGAGTTTCTATCAGGTGCCCCATAAAAAAATCAAAAGTAACTGATTTTTGCCCTGATTTAAAGCTTTCCTCAAATATATCCCCCACTGAAAGGATAAGCTGAGAAATGTTTCTTGGTAAAAATTGTGAAATTTTCTAATTTCATATAGGAGCACTGAAATTCAGCTGTTTGATTTGAAATATAGCAATCAAATCACTTTTTTCTCTCCTAAGACTTTCTGTAGCCCAAATAAGGTAAGATCTCTATTGAGGCGTCTACCTTAATTAGAAATTACTAAAATGATGCATATTGTGTGCCTCAAAATCTTCTCGTGCACCTTTAAAAATGTGGTGCTGAAAAGCTAGTTACAGCTGGTGATAGCATCTTAACTAAGAACTCAGGGTGGAATATTGATGATAATGTCAATTTTATTGAATGCACCTATATCTATATCATTATATCCTATTAATCGTTGCCTTTGTTGGTCAAACATCTGGACAATCCCAGGCAAACCAGGTGAAAGTCTTGACCACCATGAATTGACTAATTGCAAAGTTACAGGTGATACCTGGAATAGGTATTAACCCTGCAGAAAGGTTATGTCAAACATTTTTGTAGTTACAGGAAATCTACATACTTATCTATGTACACAAAGAAAAAAGAGCTATTTTTTGGGAAAAAATATTACATAGGGAAAATATGAACCATCCAGTTGACCAGCATTTTAACAGTGAATGGCAGAGAAATGTTCAGGGAATAACATTTATTGATGTTAATGTGTGAAATTTGTGGGAAACACCGTTATACAATATATACCCATCTAAAAAGAGCCTATGTTTGGTTGAAATTTGACATCCCACCGAATTTGAAGGAAAGATTTGACCACTTGAATAGCATACCAACAATGAGATGATAACTGAATAATGCAAAACTTCTTAAGGATATATATTTGATGTTGATGGCAATGTCAAACCCCGACCCCAAAATTACCTTATGCATTATCACCAGCTCAAAAGAGATAGCAAAATTCTGGCATCACAATGAATTTGGATAGGCTATTATTTATCATCATGTGTGCAAGGAAGGTAGGGTCGAAGTGCAAGGCTCCATTTGTCAGAAATTCCTATCAAACATTAGTATTTTGCCAAGGCTTTGGTCAGTGGCTCTTGAAATTGTTTTTTTCACCTGAAAGAACCATTTAAGAGCCAATGAATCAGGAAAGAATACATTTAGAGTTATCCTTAATAACATGGCAGCACACAGAGTATCACATGGCAGCTTGGCAGAGCTATTGCACTTACGGACTTCGTGCACTTACATGACGATATCATAATAACTCTAACAGGATCCATTAACCGTAACGTCACAGGGGTGGTTTTGCCGAACATCGTCCGAGATGCAATTGAGAATCTTTTTTTTTTACATTTTGACGTACGAGAATCAATGAGAACAAATTTGCATCTAATTGCATCTCGGACGTTGCCGTGGCACCAGAGTAAGTAGCGTAAAGTCGTTAACTGCGGAAAAGCAATGAGAACCAAGACACTTATGTGGGGAAGGAAATGTTCCGAGAGTTGGCAAGAGAGCCATTTTGCGTACGCAAATAGTTGTGAAAGTCCGAGAAGCAATGAGAATCAATTGTCGACCGGTTTTGACGGGTAAATTGACTCTCAATGCTTCAGGAGGGGTTAGGGTTTAAAAGTGGTGTAATGGTTTGTAACGGTAAAGTAGTTAGCGGCCGAGACGCAATGAGAATCATTCACCTCCTGCGGGCAAACGGTCCGAGATGCAATGAGAATCATTAACCTCCTGCGGACAAACAGTCCGAGATGCAATAACGAATCATTCATCTCCTGCGTGGAAACGGTCCAAGATGTGCAATGAGAATCATTTCCCCTACTGCGGACAAACAGTCCGAGATGCAATGAGAAGCATCATCTCCTGCGGGGGAACGGTTCCGAGGTTGCAGAAAATAGTGTTAAAGTCCGAAGAGACATGGAGAAGTCAATATCGACCGGTTTTTAGAAACGATGTTTGCATATATTGATTCATTCGGGACGGGGTTAGGGTAAGTTCTTGAGAAGAAATGACTGGATTACAGGACAAGCAGCCTAAAACAGAATATACGAACAAATTTAATATACTACAGTACATACCAATTACCTATTGTTAGTATAATAAATGCCCTCCCTAATAAAACAACCCATATTTTTAATGAAATGTCAACTACAATGTCGCTTGAAGCCCGCAAAATTCCACACAACCCTTGTAAATCCAACGTAAATGAATTTGAGTGGTTAATACAAAATTATGGCCAGGGTTATATACATGCCAAAGACAAGAAAAATTTTGTAGTAAACTCAATAACAATGGCCATCAATACATGAAAAATCCAATGTTAAAAATTGTAAATGTAACCTCTAACAAATACCTGCTTCCTTGGGAAAACACACCAGCCATAGGGTGTTATCAAAATAAAAAGGTGTATTCCTGTGGATTATCTTATTGAGTAGCACATAGGATTTATTGTTTACTTATATTCAGACTCTATGCGATTATTCTACATGGGGAAGATGTAGTCAGTTACAGAAGGAATTTATTAAATAGAACGACCAGTTTCAATGTCATTATTATCAAAGTCACAGTTTTGAGCAGACTGGAGATTTCATAATCATTTAAAATGTTTACAGTTACTTAAGTACACCGTAGCGAAATTCTCTAGCGTGGTTATAAAACATACATGCATGCAAAGACAAAAACTATATACGCGCGCCTGCAATATTCCATATATACAGAATGATCTGTGCATATAAATCCAATCGGGTAGGACCATTAGGGTCGAGTGATTTGTAAACCATGAATCTTAATGTCAACAGGGGATTTAAATGCAATAGACACTTATGAAAACATTAATAATCATGTTTACTGATATCAAAATTTTCTGGCTAAAATCAACTCCATATAGCATTAAATTTTAAAGTGTACTTCAGGCTTTTGGGAGTGAATATATATACTGCTTCAAGGGGAGGGAGGAATATTGGTGCATAACGTTTTTGACAAGTTGGTGTTGTCTAACTCAGCTTTAATGCCAAACCTAAAGCTTTATTTAACCCCCTGAAGTCTAACGGCCAAATTCCAATGGTTTACTTAGGGTTATGACGTTTTAACCTAAGATGATGAGAGATCAGGTCAGGTTTCCTTTTAGGACCTGCAATACGGACTTCAGTCAGGTTTCCTTTGAGGGGCCTGCCTATGCGTATACTGGTAAACAGTACTACCTGTCCAAGGGCAAGTTGTCGGCGGCTAAACAGTCACCCCATCGATTCTCCAAGGATCTGATCGATTCTTCTAAAGAAATCTGATGAGGAGGGTAGCTGGTTAACATGGTAGAATGAAAAAGAAGCTCTACCTACAAAGGGCGTAAGCTCTGGAGAGCTATGGCGGCCATCCAGCACATGCTGCCTTGTTATGGTGGATGCAGTTTCCCCCAAAAAAGGCTAGGCCCCGCCAAAACCGTGGATTGGGTTAGGAAGGGATCCGGTCAATTATCTTTTGCTCCATAAATCCTTCACAAAGCAGATTATGTGAGTGTGAGGTGTATCCCCCGGCCACCCCCGTTTAGCGGGGACAACACGGATTTAAAAACTTGGTATAACTAAAACTAACTAAACTTACTGGATTCTGGGTAACCAGTAATACCTGTCAAAGGGTCCCGAGGTGGTCGGCGGCTACTAAACCGTCACCCCCCACATCGATTCTCCAAGGAAATCTATCGATTTTCTAAGGAAATCTGATGAGGAGGGTAGCTGGTTACCCTGGTAGAATGAAAAAGAAGATCTACCTGCAAGGGCGTCAGCTCTGGAGAGCTTGGCGGCCATCCAGCACATGCTGCCTTGTATGGTGGGCATAGTAGCCCAGAGGCTAGGCCCACCGCCGAAAACTGTGGAATGGCATCAGGAACGGCATCCGGTCAATTATCTTTTGCTCCAATAAATCTTCACACAGCAGTATTGCCGAGTGAGAGGTGTATCCGGCCACCCCCTGTTGACGGGGACAAAACCAGATTTAAAACTTTGGTTTAACTAACTAACCAATCAGAGATATGGTATGAAAAGCTCAGAGGTTTGTACAGATATATAGGTCTATTTTGATTGGCTACTCAGAGGTTATATCATGTAATGAGCCAATCTCGTCAAGCATGCGCACATGCTAGCCCCTCTCGTCAAGCATGTGCCATGCTTATATCACACACTGCGTCTGCTGTGGCAGTATGCTTACAGTTATGTTTACACTCTTTTATATCAATTCCCGATGTTAAGAGGCTTGACTATTTGTTGATAAACAAAGTATAGCATTGATCAATAAAGTCTTGAAATATTTCTACTACAATGACCTTAAATTTGTGCTAAAACCAAAGGGAAAATCATCTGCCTTTAAATTCTTCTTTTAATGCTACAGGATCTGGTGAACCATACCGTGGTGAGGTCAATGAATCCGCAAGATGTCAAAGCTACTCGGGGCCATATTATCATTGTCATGGTTCATGTTTTCATCGTGTGATATTGGCCATTAAAGATGACATCCACCAAATGCAACAGTCATTTCTCTGCCTTTAAATAGTACAGTTATTATTTTATGTATTGTCAGTGCCATCTAAAAAATGAATAGCATGATTTTGACTCATGTATTAACTTGGACCTCTCACTTCTGTTTTAGGGGACCCACCCACAAACAACAACCACCCCCCACAAACACCAAACCCCCCACCCACACCGGCCCCCCCCACCCCCCCACACCCCCCCCTGGGAGGATATGGTAGTTTTAAAATGTATTATTTATTATAAATATCTATCATTCCTTTTGGCTTTAACTTCAAAAAGCTTTCAAAGGAGAAGTAGTCCCATTTCCTGAAAAATCAAAAACATTTGAACCAACGGGAAGGCCAAATTTTAGCATAACATCCAGTGAAGCTCCGGGGAACGTTTTTCTTACGCAATTTGTGGGTACAAGACCCCTTCTCTAAAACAAATGGTACTTAAAAACTTGGGTTTTTGATGCAGTGTTACCTTTATCAATAACATCTTTGATCTCAGACAATTGGAAAAAAATTATAACTTTTTTTTGACATTTCCGGATTTTGTGTTTATTTATGCAAAAATCCGGAAATTCCGGGACACGTACATCTCGTTTCAAACCTCAAAAATATAGCGGCATGTGAATGCCAAGAAAATGTAAGGGCAAAAGCTGCCATTTGTCAGAACCTCCTGTCAAGGTACTCTTATGCCAAGTTTTGGTCAGTGGCTCTTGAAATGGTTCTTCAGGCATGAGTTGCCTGAAGAACCATTTTAAGAGTCGCTTATTCAAGGAAACATAAATTAAAAGAATTCATCCTAATAACATGGCAGCACACAGCTGTATGACATGGGGGCCCAGGGGCTTTTATTGCACGTACGCCCATTCTGCAATCAGACAACGATATATATATATGAAGGCAAAGCAATGGATGACAGATTACAAGGCACTACCAGCCCGATATAGTGGCCAATATATGATCTAAACATACGAATGACCAATAAGAGATAAGGTAAGAAAAGCTGAAAGTTAGCACCCAACCTTTTACAAAAAAAAATACTGACTTTCGGCATCGCCCCCTAGGTTAAGTTGGCATCGACTAGAACCAGCACAATTTCTGGTTAAAAACTTCGAATTATATCTAATTTAGTTCAAATTCAATAGATGAAGCTGCAGCATTAATTATAATAAGGCCTATCAAAATGTAATAACACACTCACTGGGTTTGCTTATGACCACACTTTATTAATTAATTTCTCAACATATTATCGATCATTTTCATAATTATGATCATTTTTCACGTAATTATTGATAAATTTTCACCCACCCACTTATTGACAATTTTCACCTAAAAAACATCAATATCTTCACAGCAATGCTCTCAAATACCAAGCAAACATCAGATGCTTTCATTCATCCAGCGGAGTACAGTGTATGCAACAATGATGTTACACACAAGGCAAAACAAATCTATTTTGAATAGGCTCTGGTTGATACCTAAGTAACAAGTCCACATGTGCCGTGCGAATGTCGGCGACTCTCCACGGCAAATTACGATGTCCATAAGTTAAATTTGTGTGATTAACCCAGTTAATCAACCTCATTTATCCGGACATGGGACATAACACTTTGTGTTGATGCCTGGCACAGACATCTCTCCTATTGTTTTCTTAGGCTTTAACATGTTTTTCTTTAGAGTTAAGAAATCTTTAAAAGACAGGGACCTCTATTGTAAAAAAACACTTCTATATGCCAAGCAAAAACTCACATATTTATTCTTCACTCTATTTTGAAACAAAAAGCTCGCAAGCACTCTGGAGAGAATCGTACAATTTGGGCTGATGGAACAACTCCACATTAGACAATATGGCACTTGTGACTCACTCTAGTTGAAACTTCTAGTTTTCACTTGCATTTTTAAAGCCTACTGATTGAGTTTAGAAAATTTTGATCAAACAAGATGATTTTTTTATAAGTGATTTAAATTGTTCTTTCTACCGCTAGGTAGTGGGTCATTGGGGCAAATTCCGACCGTGGAGATCAGACCATCATTTATCAGGGGATTGTTTATATGAGGTAATGACAAATTTAGAGGGGTGCCCCTCGAGAAAGTGTGGGCGGAACCAGGAAGGGGGAGGGAAAAAACTTCATAATAAAGGGGTCAAAAAGGAAAAATGCTTGGAGTGCTGTAAAAAGTTAAACCAAAGTGTTCTTCTGTTTACAAGGATTAAAAAAGGTTGTTTGTACTACATCCAAGGTATTGGTTACCGAGATATAAGACAACATCGTCAAAACTGATGTTCAAAGGGTCATCATCAAAGGTTAAATCTTAATATTGCACACACCAATTTCTTATAAAATGGTCTCAAATTGTTACCTTTCCACAGGGTTGCAAACAAAAGTAGTGACACTCTTATTGTATTTGTTTATCAAGATAAATGACAAACAAGGTCAAACCCCATTGACCTCTATTGATCTCACAAAATTTAAAAAATATGTCAGCTGGTGCAAAATGTTTTTGTTGCAGTCTCTGAGGAAAGATTGAGCCCATTTTTGAAGAAATCAAAGCAATATTTAAGATTTAACCTTTCGTGATGACCTTGAATTGACAAGTTGTGTGTTATACTCCATAACCATAAGTGGAAGTTAGGACAAACTAGACCTTTTTTATTTGTAACAACAAGACGAACACTTGGTTACCTTTTTACAGCAGTCCAAGCATCTTTAATTTTGACACCTGTATTATGAATTTCCCCCTCTTGGAGTTCTGCCACACTTTCACGAGGGGCACCCCCGCTAAATTATTCATAGCCTTCATAGAAGACAAAATCCACGAAGAAATGATGCTCTGCTCTCACAGTAACGGAATGCCCAAATGACCCAACTAATGGTTTACAGAATTTTGAATTACATCTGGAGGATTTTACTGAATATTTTTTAAAAATATGGGTTAATTTCTGAATTGAAAATTATTGATCTGAAGAAATACTTCAAAAGGTTACAATTACTATTTCTGTATTAATAATTAACATCTGCCAATGTAAACAAATTACTATGTTCTTTTAATAAAATATTATTAGTTTTTTATTTATCATTTCCTTATTTGACTTGGGAAAAAAATTTCCCACCTTTAACACACTAACTTCATTTTAAAGAAAAGCAAATTTTGGCAAAATGCAAAAAATATCGTGTAGAAAATGCACAAACACCACCTTTCACCTCAGGTAGACCCCCTAAGAAACACATCACTGATTTTACCCCGTCCTACAGGCTACATATAGTCTGTGAGTGCAACAAGGTCGTACGTGCAATAGTTGCCATTTAGAAATCCCTTCAAATGTATGTTATGCCAAAACCTTGGGCAGTGGCTCTTGAAATGGTTCTTCAGGCTACACAGTCACATGAAGAACCCATTTCAAAAAACCACTGACTCAAGGGAAATATAAAGTGAGAGTTATCCTAATACATGGCAGCACCAAAGAATGTATCACATAGGCAGCTATTGCACTCACATGACACGTTTGGATCTATTGTTGCTTCAAAAAGTATGAAAGTAAAACTATACGAAAATAACTTGGCACACTATCAAAACAAACACCGATTAAAAAATACTGGGTTAAAATGTTCCCCCACAATGTGGGTAGCCTAATTTAACTGTGGTGGTTATCCAACCAACTGGGGTTAAAATGTGTTTGATTTTCAAAATATTAAACCCAACAGTTGGTTAAAGTGTAACCACTATGAGCTAATTATATTTAACCAATTAGCTTAAGCTATGTTGTTCACATATTAACAAAGCATTGCTTAAAATGTTAAAATTTAACCAAGTTGGTTAACACCTTTTTGTTTTTTTTTAATTTCTCAAGGTCAAACTCTTGAGATTCGGGCAAATTAAGCCCTACATGCATGGTGCGAGATGGAGACCCCTTGTTATAGAAACGTTAACTGACTATGAGACATTGCCGTTCTTTTTGAGCGATAGAAAATCTGATTCCAAATAAAGCAAAAGATATTCAAGATGTTTAATTGCAAACTCACCTGTGTAGAGACAGCAAAGATCGGCCAGGATTTCATGATAAAGCAGGAACAAACATGAAAGAAATGGAAAACGTAAACAAATTGGTTAGGTTTAATGTTACAACAGTCTAGCATTTCAAAGTATGAATTTATGATGTACGGAACATTGTAACAAATATAACAATAACTTTATACAGCTCATACTTGATGGCTTTTGGGCGATTTACTCTCAATGTCTTGGGTGGTTTACTTTGCTTATACTATACTAGCTAGGAACTTGTCATTATGAATTTTGTTTCTCTCTCTCTCTCTCTCTCACATGCAAGCATCCACACACACGCACAATGCAACACACACACATGTACACCCCCACACACAATACAACACACAAACACACACAATACAACACACACACTCACACACATCATAGGCGTGGGGAGGGGTTAAGCATTTATCACCATAGGAACAGCAATTAATATTTCAAGGGGCAACATACATTCTATTGGGACATACCCGTACGTCCTGTACATCCCGGTTCTGACGTCTATGCCACACACACTCTTTTTCCATATACTTCAAGAATATTAAGAGATATTGGTCGAAAGAATTTTAGACACACATGCATCCATGCATGCATGCACACACATGCACATATGGTACGCACGCACACACAGTGAACTATGTATAAAAGTGTGAAGGGGTGGATGTATACATGTACACACACACACACAAGCACAGTTTGACATACATTTTACTACCACAAACAACATAGGCATTGAGGCAGCAAAACCCCTTCCTCATATTTTAACCCAACTATCGCAATAATTTTCCTTCAACACAATTAATTGCTTTCCAAATTTAAGAATCACACACAATCCATCTGAACACCCTGTAAAAACATTCACACATAACCAACATCCAATCGAGTCACCACCTGTTAATATTCCCTCCTCCCCTTCAATACATGCTCCAATTATCTGGATTCCATGGGTTGACTCCAATTACCAAGTGTGTGTATTGAGCTTTAATTTGTTTCTATAATTCCCAGGGTACAAAATTCAAAATCGTAAGTTCGTGTGAAGTAGAGGTTAAAGAGACATGAGGAGATTTCCAGAAAGAAGCGCCCCCAATTTTTTTCGAACCCGGGTTTTTTGCATATTTATAATGCTTTCCAATGTATTAGATCACACCTGAAGTGAATAAGCCGAATACGCCGTCTTTATGTAATAAATAATGATTTAGTACTTTCTGTCGTGCACGACAGAAAGTCAAAGTACGGTGTTCTATGGGGACAATTACGATAGTCAGGCAAGTTCAAAACAAGGTTTGCGGTTTTCTTTTGTACTTGTTTGTCCAATAAACCTTCGGAACATTCTTGGTAGGTGGTCTACAATCAATCCTGTGCAATTTGAGAGAAATTCGTGTCCTAACAAATCTCCTCCTGTCACTTTAAAGGAAGGTGTCTTTGGAGATGATATTTTGGGAGTGTAGAGTGTGTCCCAGCTAAAAAAAATATGTAGAAAGTCCATAACATGCTCCAATTATCTGGGTTCCCCAGGTTGATTCCAATTACCTTTGTGTGTATAATTGAGGTATTGAACTTTTAGTATGGTACTAATTTCTAGGATACAAAGATCATAATCACAACTTCATATGGAAGTCAGGGTTAAAGGAAGGTACCTTTGGAGAGGACATTTTGGGAGTGTAGAGTGTGTCCAATGTCCAAGTAACTCTGAATCAGTTTTAAAGTTTTAGAGGTCCAAAATGGAAAGTGAGATAATCCATCCAGTTGACAAAAGCAAAGTCACAAATTTTATCTTGAAAATGCCTTCCCTCGCAGCATTTTAACCACATTTAAACCTATTAAATAGTAAGCCTGGAGGGATAGTCTGCCCCTCCACCCCCTCAGCATCACCATGGAAGAATACCTTTTACGTCAAATATTACAGCAGCAGATAACCCCAGGACATATTTTTTTCCGGAACAGACTGTAATGAATACAGCAGCATGATGCTTGTAAATCTCCCCATACAGCCACTCACTATGAGCTAATAAAATCTCAATTCCCTTGGCACAGTTCAGTAGCTTTCATTCACCAATGTATTTACAAAATACGCCCCCTGATTTTTGGGTATGATATATGATATCCAGATCACACAAGGTCAGTTCATGTCAATGCTGTGCATGTACAAGTACAACCCACTGAACTGTGCCCTTGGTGGATGAGCATATTGTAACTCATAGTGGCTGAACCTGTTTGCTACCTATGTTCAAGATGTAACGCATCAATAACCATGTTAATAGATCACATGAATAGATGCTAAACACACCTTGGGGAATTCCGTTCATTTTGCAGTCCAATTTCGCTGAATAGCTCTGCTAAATAAATTGCACGTTTGCTCAACTAGCAGAAAATCATTTCTGTTGACGCAAACAGACGCTGCTCGTATTTACATTGTCAGAGCATCGATACACTATTTTGTTTAATCATTTATTTTTTGTTTTCTCAAGATTGCCACAAATATATCTATACAAGATCAACGACCTATTGTTTTCCATCTACTGCTCTCGTTAATAAGCAAGGAAATGAATCCCCCTTTTTGCAAAAGCAAATACTTTCAATCCCATCTCAATTATGCCATCTCTACAATATCCTTACTTTGACTTCCACTGCTTTCCTTATCAATAAATATTTATTCAACCATAGCAAATTGTCTACAAAAACCCCATGCACAATTTCACACCCTCTCTCCTCCTGTACTGAAATTGTCTTCCAGTTCATTCGTCACCAGAAGTGGTTACAACCATGCCAGAAAAATACCCGGCGGCCATTTTTTTTCTAGCCCAACACACCTGGATTTACCGATTTTGATCGGAGACCACTTTCAAGCTTGGCTGAGGTTTCTTGCACGGTTTGAGTCGTGCTGTGTGCAAGCGTGTCACCCCGTGCAAGGAAAGGCCCACTTTTTAAAAAGTTAATTGTATTTATTCAATCACGATGCGCATCTCAGTATTGAAGTTCTTTTAAAGGGACAATATCAAATATGAACACCTACTTGTGTACTATGAAAGAATATCATCAAAAATCTAAAAAAAGACTAAGTTTTTTAAACCATGTTAGCATTTTTGCCTAATTATTCTCAATAATCTGACAAAACTACCGAAGTTTCTTTATTTCTATATCATCTATTTGAAATAAGCAGATATTTCTTTCATTATTTTGTAAGTTTCATACTATAGGTGTTTGAATCTGATGTTTCTGTGACAAAAGATACTTAAAAAATGGCAGCTTTTGACAAAAATAAGATTCTTCACACCTTAGCTTTCCTATGTAATATGAAGCAAAATTTCATAAGCTACAACCTAAAATCAACTTTTTGTAATTTCTAAACCTACAAAGGTGTAAAATAATAGAAAATGTTACCCCTACCCCTTAATTTTAATGTGAAAAAAAATTATGCAATAAGGTGACGAAAAAATCCTGTTTTACGGGCCCGACCAACCCTGATTTTTCAGTTTTGCAGAATTTTTTTTTTTTAGTTTTTCCAAAAATCATGTAAAATCAGCCTGCTTTTAGCCCAAATTTATCAATTTTTCATTTTTTCTCTTGATTTTTCCGATTTTGGGGCTATTTTAGGCCAATTTTGAGCTCCAGCAAAGAAAAAAAATTAAAAAAAGAAAAAATTCGCCCGACCGACCGAGCCTAGTCGAAAGGTCCGCTCGCCCGTAAAACAGGGTTTTCTTTTTTTCGTCGCCTAAAGGGCAAGAAAAAGGACAGCATGTGAAAACTAAAAGAGTTATGGGGCTGTAAATTGAACCACTAATGTATGCTGTAAGACCCTACATGGCTTTTTGCCAATATGTGTAATATTTTCAAAAGGAAATATTTAAAAATTTGTGACTATCAATTTTTTAGCAAATTCGGCAGCTTTCGGCACCCACTGCAAAAAATGACAAAATGGAGGAAAACTAATCCATCTAACCAGAAAATATGCATCATTTTGAAAACAAGTTTTTTTACCTTCCCTTGGAATAGTAGCCCAGACACGAGTATTTAGTTAACGAGATTTAAATGGCAAGTCGACTGATGATTTCCGACAGCTGTGAAGTATACGAACGCTAACCACAGACAACCAAAACATCAATACAACATTCATTATGCATAAATGGTAGAGTACGACTGGACAAAATGTTTGATTTCAACCTATAAGGTTTTGTAACCACTTTAAAGGCACACTTCATGATTTTGACTTCCCTTGTCTTATGCCAAAGCTTGACTGATTTTTTCTTTAAAAAAAATAGAAATTCTAGTAATTGTTCAGTTTTAATCTGAAAATAGCATGTTTGTGTAATGGATTATTTAAAAACCTTGCCATATAGGATCAACAAAGATCATTATTTTTGTTATAGCGCCCTTTTTATGCCCATTCTCATAGAAATCTATGTATCCCAAATCAGTGGTCAAAACTGTGTCACCATAGTCTTTGTCAAAGACACCTCAACCAGGATCGCAGGAGTCATATGTTGAGGGCGAAGCTCTTGGCCGAGCAGAGCGAGCATCAACCAGGATCGGCGGAGTCGCGTGTCGAGCGGAGCAAGGCATCTTTGGGCAAATTAGGATAGTTCTGTGCAATAATGTGTCAATTAAAGTATTATGTGGTCATCATATGGGGGAATTTACCTACTAAATGATTGCTCATGCCAACATTATCTGTCAACTGAAACCTTTTTTAACCACAAGACGAATGCCCAACACAAACATAAAACAATGCCGCCAGACAGTATTATCACATTTGTTTGACAGCAATGCATCCATATGGCATCTTACTTGCCCAATCAGTTCCCAGGAAAGTTACGGAAGATTATCCTGGAAAATAAAGATAAACCAAAAAAAATGCGGAAAGGCGACGTGCAAGAGACTCCCCATGAGAGGGCGCTATACCACATTGTATACATGGACTGCAGGATATAAAAAATAAAGAGCAACACCTTGATGAAAGGCTAGTATCGCCATTGATATTTTTGTTTTATTCTGGTTTTGTTATAATAAACGATACTTCAAACAGCCCTTCCTTCCTTAAAGGCTGACTCAGAGATTTCCCGAGGAGGGCGCCCTCATTTTTCATACAAATTGAGTTTTTTGCATATACATAATGCTTGTCCATATAATAATCATTGTGTGAAATAACTAAGCTCAAATCGAAGTCCTTCATATAGAAAATCACAACTTTGTTTAAAAATTCCGGATCTGGAAATTTTGTTATACACGGTATCCTATGCACTGTTATACTGTACATAAATGTGTGCTACATGAAAACGAAAAATCCGATTCATCTCTAACTTGGAATTGAGCATATTAGGTGAGCATCCTTAGTTCTAGTTGACTATTTTTAATTACTGCACAAAATCTCGAAATCTCTGAGTCAGCCTTTAAAGAATACCCTGTCAAATCCATACATTTCTTACAAGAAAATCACCAGTGAAATATGTTTTGATCAGAAAAAAATGGAATGAAACTAAAACACAGTGGCACAGGCCTTAAGCTAGTATAAAGGTACCCGGTCACCGACCCAAATAGCCAACTTTTACAAAGCCGTTCAACTAGTATAGCCTTGGCAATGTTTCGGTAGGATTTCTTGGCCCGTACATTACAGAAAGTGTTCACTCGTGGTTTGTTACTCATGGGCAATAAAAAACGGCCATTTTAATTGTCAACAGTACAATGACTGGAATACTGGTTGTTGCAAGCTTAAAGGGGCTTTTGTGATGTCCACAAGCCTCATCCCCCGATTTCCGCAAAGAAATTGACATTTTATATCATCGGAACCGTTGGCCTAAGTATCGTATGTATGTTTGCCTAATCTTATATGAAATTTGATCTACTCTAGAAGAAATTTGCAATTTTGTATTTAAACGGACAGAAATTACAACACAATGGTCCGCACAGGTAGCGCCAATACAATTTATCGTTCATAAACTAAAAACACTCAGAATACAACTGAAATTTTGAAAATACCTTTCTTGAGGATAGCTAGTGAATCATCCACAAAGAATAAATGATGATAGGATCATGAAATGCATGTTAACGTTCAAGTTATGCTCAGAGATCTGGGGGGGTGCTTATTATTATGACTGAATTTTTGCACCTAATAACATTGCAAATTCATTCAACATTAGGAGATCTCATAAAAGAAAAGAGAACCCATTCAAGAGAGTATTTTACCCCTTTCTTCCAATCACGCATTGCACATCAACCATTAGGCCAAATAAACTAGAATTTTGCATTCTTGGCTTGCGCACTCGTAGGCTCAGAAATACGAACTGTGGCCACCCTCTTTGTTATTAGCCAATGATAACGAAAATGCAATGAGGTACTTAATATGAACAACGCCGCACCACACCACACCACACTCCACACACACACCGCTACACACACACAAACACCCATCCATCCAGGGACGTGTGAATGGGATGAATTCAGCATTCTTCCACCACATCGCTTCACATGCATTATCTGTTGAGGCTGCTATCATAGGGTGGTGGCACAAACAAAATTCTTTCCCCACACGAATTACCATCAAAAACTTATCTAAATATTACTTGCAAGACCTGAGCCTGACTTGGCTTTGATGTAATCATCACACTTCGGCATATATCAAAAATAGCCCCCGCTTGCAAAACAGCAACCATGTGCATGCTGGTGGGGTGTTGGAACAGTTGAAGAGTATGAGCCAAATACACACTTTCAATGGGTATGGTGAGCAGAGGTGCAAAAATTAATACAAATACTGTCCACTTAAATAATTAGTAATTACCAAACAAAAACAAAAAACACAAACCCAAAAAATCCCAGGTAGAGGGCACTTTTTTTTTTAAAGTTTTATATGTATGAGTAATTGCTATAACATACAGATCCTGACCAAGATACAAGCCGGCACAATTTGTCCGTTGCCGACACTCATGTGTCGCTGTGTCATGCACACATAAATACAGGTTAACATGACATAACTGCATGTCAGCTGGGAAAATTGTTCCATTTGTTTCCCTTTCAAAAGCAAAAGGTTTTAGCTATTTGTTTTATTAATTAATGGGCATCAAAGAATAGAAAACTATATGATTATCAAGGAAAAAAACCTCTGTTTGACCTTTTGGAATGTTATGTAAGGAGGCCCGCTTTTTAATCCTTGTTTAGGCCCCCTTTCTTATAACATTGGGGCCAATTTCAAAAATCACATTTCCCACATTGATTGTCGAACATGTAAATTAAAAGAGATAAGCATTGAATTGTTACACACCGACATAAAAAAAAAAAATCATCAAAATCCACACATTTGTATTTTTGTTACAGGTATGGAACATTCTAACACCACCTACAAAAGGTTGCATGAACTCTTTAACCATAAGACAAAATAGTAATTTTTATATGTAATAACCCAGAATTTTTATGGGTACATGTAAAAATCCAGCTTGAGATAAAAAACAAGTCATTTCCTGCAAATGTCCCAGATTTTGAGTCAAGAACACCATGACTTGTACATTTTCACCCAAAATAATACATTATTGATCTTTAGCCTGTTCTGATGTGTACCACAATCAGCCGCTTAGTGTACATTTTGTGTCACCATCACTGCATGCCAATGTGCTGTAAACAGTATGACAATTTCTTAAATACTTAATTTTTTAACTCTTTGGTGATTTTTCCCCCTAGATCAAAGTAACTTAAAGGTGCTTGTTCCGATTTATGTGTATTGTGTTCTCTACTTGATATGAGAGCCTGGCACTTGCACATGCACTCCATCAAGTACCTTGGGAAACAAACTTGCAGTTTTGATGGTAGACGCAATAATGCATTGTTGCAAAGCCCTATTCATTACTGTGCTAATATTGATGGTTAACCACGAAAACGGCGGTTTTTTGTCTATATCTTGCGAATGAAATGGATTTGAGGGCTCAAATTTCAGGACGACAATGAGAGAAATACGGCCTTTCATCAGATATCAAAATCGATACTACTTCCGGGTAAATCAAGGGGTCCCAAAGACGATCGGAACACGCACCTTTAATAGAATCATACACACCAGACCCTGTTTTATTAGGTAATACAGTAAAGTTCCACATGTTTTTATCCTATTGCATTATTGCTGATTATCCCTTTAAAACGCCACTAAAATAATGTCTTATGCAAGTAAGGTCCCATTATATGAAGAATGGATGTGTGATGCTTTGAAGAAAACCCTGGGTATATTTTCAATTATAAATGAACAATACTCCCGGCTATAGACAAATAAATGTACGTATAATTATTTAGACACTGATGTTTTGCAGTATTAACGGAAATGAATGATCAATCTTAATTTGACATTGAGCAGAGAAACTAAAAGGTAGAGTTAATTTGAATTAAGGGTTCACGCCACTAAGGGTTCACGCCACTAAATCAATCTCCTATACGTAGTTAAAGGCTGACTCAGAGATTTCCAGATGAGGGCACACACAATTTTCAAACAAATCTTGTTTTTTTGCATATACATAATGCTTGTCCATATAATAATCGAAGTCCTTCATATAGAAAATCACAACTTTGTTATAAAATTCCAGATCCGGAAATTCTGTTATACACGGTATCCTATGGCACTGTTATACTATGCATAAATGTTTATTGAATGAAAACGAAACATCCGATTCATCTCTAACTTTGGAATTAAGCATTTTAGGTTAATATCCTTATTTCTAGTTGTCTATTTTTAATTTCTACACAAAAATATTATATTTCGAAATCTCTGAGCCAGCCTTTAAAGGCAGCCTATAAAATGCCATTTTCTCAGCTATGGGTATGAAGCGACTATACCCTGTTCAGTTTAAGGTGGAACATCACCTCATTCTTTTGCCACTTATTATCCTATACATGTTGTTGGAGGAGAGACACCAAGTTGTGCCAAAATACACTATAGCTACTATCGTATATATTTATCCTAGACCATTCCTAGTGTTATCGCAATGTATTTTAGCAATGGTTATGTCTCATCTTATACGGAACACACTCATCCCTAAGTTCATTACCAAATACAGTGCATTATTGTTACAAATTCATGCTACATTGAATTGAGGCCTTGCACATTCTTTAAGTTGTCCTTACTTTGACAACTAAACTTTGTTCAAGACTCAAATAACAACATGCACATGAGATTGTTCCCGCTATCTTTGGTAGATAGCAACTTGATGCTGTGTAGCTTTTAGGATGCACATTTTACATGTGTAAATGTGTTAACCCCCTAAGCACTACCTGCATATCTTCTAAGCACTATTTTGATTCGTTACTTGGCAGGTAATATCCTGTAATGAGCCAATCAGAGACATTGTAAGAATGTTGGTATGGTTGACACAGATAGAAGCATTTTGATTGGTTACTCAGAGGGCCATCTCATGTTGTGTCCTGTAATGAACCAATTGGACAGAGTGTTTCATAGGCGGTAGTTCCCGAGGGTTAAAACAGCCCACCCAAAGTAGGTCACACTTCGAGCGGTAACACAAGTTCTTTGCAGTCATGCATTCAATTGGTTTGAATGATGATTACTAGAAAAACGAACACTCTCTGTTAGCGGACATGCATGAAGTGAAGTAACCTCCACTGGTCCACTGACTGACAGGTATCTCAACAATTTTCTATCTACTGCCAGTCTTGATACAATCCTGTCTTATTGGCTCATTCAGGACACAACATGAATAACCTTCTGAGTAACCAATCAAAATATTTGCTTCTTTCTTCTATATCCTGCTCTGTTGTAAACCATGCAACCATTCCTCTGATTTGGCTAACTAAAACCCCAATGAATCTTACCTTCTCAACTGACCATGAAAATATGCTTAGATGCTGATAAATGGCCCATGAGGTTCAAAAAAGACAACTTGCCTAAATTGAATTTTGATGAATTCAAATGTTCCTAGATATCACTTACTTGGGGTAATTCACCACGTTTACTAAAAAGCTTTTTTGATTAACTGCAGAACAGCACATCTGCAGTGCCTTGGCTTTAACCAATACACTCAAACAAAACTCCCAGTTTTTACCTTCAATTAGATCTAATCTTTTATCCCGACAGAAAACTTTTTGGCAACATCAGTATCCGTGCCCCCTTGACATCAACAGGTACGCGAGTAGAACTTCTCCCAAATCACTCTAACAATAGTGGAAATAACTACCAATTAAGACCGTATGTCAGCATGCCTTCTTCTAACGATGACTCGTATTAAGCACCGAGACAATTCCAATTTAAGAAATGACACGAGCACGAGAGATAGACATAGAGCACGGAGAGAAATGGGCCCAATTTAAGACTAATCGGCAAATCTCATAGTATTGTGCATTCTTTATTTTCACAGCTTAGCATTTAGATGGAAATCAATGATAACAGGCTTTCATCGGGTAAATAGGAATTCTCTGGCTCCAATTTTCAATTTTTTGGTGATTTTTTTCGATAGATGCAGAGATTTATAACATGGACTTCTACCTTACATGAAGTACTGTAAGACTGCCGTTCTAAGAAGGGATGCAATTACAACACACTTTTCACAAGGAATGGTGACATATTTAATACAAGCGGGTCCCTTCTGGCATAGCATGTGATGCGGTGCATGGCATCCCAGCGCAATGATCAACGATGGCCGCATTCTTAACTAAAAACAATCACTTCACTTTGAATGTGATGGCAAATGTATGTTGTTAACTACAAAGTTGTCATTTCATGATAGAATTATTAAAGAAGAAATTAATGTTATTTAACTTAATTTGGCATGTGTGCATTTTTCATTATAAACTGGTTGATTATTTGTGAAGATGAAGCAAAATCCTTCGCTCTCTCAAGACTTTCATCCTCCTTACTCATGATCTGAAGGTTGTGGGTTCGATCCTACTGCGGCCAAAGTGTTTTGCACTTTGGGCAAAGCACTTTATCTTGCTTGCTTCTCTTCATCCAGGAGCTCAGGATGAATAAATCGGGAGGTGTTAGATCGAGCAAGGAGCACAGATCCAGGTCCATCACATTCACCCCCACAACAGGAATGTTTGGATTCTAGACTATCTTTAGTAGAAAGCACACTGATACTATACTGCCAATACAATTCACAACAATTCCCTAAGCCACATGGAAGACATCCCGGATTCAGAGATTCTATCCTTACTGCTATCTTATTAGAAAGCAAACTGATACTGCCAATACATTCTACAACAATTCCTAAGACACATGAGACATCCCTGTATTCCAAGATTCTACTGCTATCTTTAGTAGAAAGCAAACTGATACTACTGCCATAATTCTACAATTCCTAAGGAATATGGAGACATCAATGAATCAGAGATTCTACTGTTTATCTTCAGTAGAAATCAAATTGATACTGCCCATACTTCTACACTTCCTAAGGAATATGAGACATCAATGGAAACCAGATAATTCAACTGTTATCTTCAGTGAAAGCCATTGGTACTAGGGACTGCCATAAATCTTGGAACTCATTGGATTCAAGATTCTACTGTTTATCTGTCAGTAGAAAAGCCCACTGATACTGCCAATACATTCTACAACACTTCCTAAGGCATATGAAGACTTTTGGTTACTTCAAGATTCTACTCTGCTCTCTTCAGTCACAAACCAAGTGGATAATGGCCTTTACCATTATGACATTCTCAAGGCAAATAAGAGACATCATGATTCAGAGATTCAACTGTTTCTTCAGTATAAAGCACACTGATACTGCATTCATTTACAACATTTGGATGGAAGAAGACATCAGATTCGAGATTCAACTGCTATCTCCAGTAGAACGAAACCGTACTCCCATTACATTCTACATATGGAGACATCACTGGATTACAGATTCAACGGCTACCTTTACAGAATGCACTGGGTACTACATTTTATAACAATATCTAAAGGTATAAGGAAGAGTAAGTCTACCCAAGTACCACGATTACGTTCTATACAATTCCTATGGTTATATAAGACATCACTGTATTTACAATTCAACTGTTCGGGTCGTTCAGTAGAAGCAAACTCACTATAAATAATTCAATTTCTACTAGATCATCTCGTTTCTGTAAACTAGGATAAAACCTTCTCTTTTCTTAATAAATATGGGAACAAAAAGATCTACTTGTAGAATGGGGTTTGGCCGGTTTTAGAATGCCAGATAGGTCTATCTATGTACCTATGAAAATAAGTTAAATTAATCTATATCTATAGTTATACAGATGGCCTCCGAGTTTACCACACAAAATATATATTATTCATTGTGGTTTTTAAATTAGATACCCGCTGTTTACAAATACCCCCATGGTTCAAAGTGTCTCTTTTATTTTTAGAGCAATGTTAAGCAACGGCGACCAATTTTGAAACATTGATATAAGATAGACATGCAAGAGCTTTTACTGCTGCAAAAATCAGACAAATCATTGCGAGAATCTTGCCATATATGCCTACACAGGTCAATAATTTTGTATGTTATAGTACCCTCTATATGCTTATTCCCATAGAAAGGACGTGTAAAAACTAGATTTTTATGAAAAATCATATTTGCCCGCAATGAATTGCACCAAAGTTACACAGGAGGTAGTTAGTGGAATAAATCCTCTAATTGTTGTTCAAAAGTGTGTCGCATGATACTTTTATGTGGATACCATATAGCAGCAAATAACTTCTAATTCTTGCTCTTTCAATTATGAGCCATAATTCCTCATCTCCATATGGGACAGTTTAGTACCTTACCTTAGCAAGGTTTAAAATGATCATTCATGATACCCAGTATGCAAAGGCTATTTCATGTTCATGCCATGCCGATTTCTGAACCGTGCCCTTGGTGGATGAGCTTATCACAAATCATACTATTCCAATCTTGGGAACGCTGTGTCTACTACCCTCTTGTGGCCTGTCTACTGAAATAAAACCAACCTCCCCCCACTATATTATCTTCAGTAGAGACTCCGATCAAACTACAAACCTTCCACACCTATTGTCACTTCTATCGAAAGATATTTGATCAAACACACCCTTTTGAAAACAACAATTCAGTAAAGATCTGGACTTTCAATTGCTATGTAAGGGTCCTGGTTCATTCTTGTTTCCCCTCCACCCCTTTTTTTCACCTGCCACAGTCCTTGCACATGTTGCTTGCGTGAAATTTCAGTTCTTATCCATGAAAATAAATCCCCTGGCAGACACATTGCTGAGGCTTTGGGTTAGACTATATTTACAATACTGCGCTTGGGGATGTGTGTCTCCCTACCCATAATAATCCTTCCAAAAGGGACCGGGTATCATGAATTATAATAATCATGCACTGATTGTGCCCTTCCAAGCTATTACTGCCAGAGAAGAGAGAGAGAGCAAGAGAAGAAAAGGCTAAATGGTTGCAACATAATCCCCTCGAGCTGTCTCCCAAACGGCTGACATTTCCACGAGAGGTCAGTGCAGCTAAATCCAATTTCTCTTCCCCTAAACCCTCTCAACTTGCCACATCACACAGTCGCCCTGCAGTCAGTAAACCCTGCCCCAGTCCTTGCACTATGCGAAACGATTGCGCATTTTGACGACCCCTGATTTTCTTCTTATTTATCTATAATTTGTCGACGGCGGTGGACTCTGACATTCAGTGCGGGAGGCAAATAGCCACATACTAGTATCCTGAGCACCACCTCTAACTGAACCGCATCAAAATCTCACAACATTCATTTTGCACACTTGCCCTAAGTTAGAAATTCCAAAAATAAAGTAAATAAACATCTACATTTAATCTTTATGCAGGACGACGCTACATTAACATACTTTATTGTAGATGGTGACATTTGATTTCTAGGATCATATTAATTAAAATTTGACCAGGGCTGTCAGATGGACAAGTTCAGGAGCTCTCAATCATGCATACATCAATATCAAGAGTTACCGATAGTTAAAAAATAACGAAAATTTCACACGAGATTATTTCTGCTATCTTTGGAAGATAGCAGCTTTTTATGAGTATTTTTATCAACACTCTTGACCTTTTATTATTTCTTATCAAAAATAAACTCTGTAATAATGAAGCATGTCCACCCACCATGACAGTGATATCTGATAAACAAAACAAATCCTTGATATTAACTCAAGGGTGAATCGGCCGATACAGCCGTAATGCACTTTTAAGCATCCGAACCATTGACTGGTTTGGTCAGTTCGAAGGTGCTAAAGCTAAGTCAAAGTCAATCCTGATGTCACATTGGATCACCATAGCAACCATAATGATATTATGGTAGCAATTTTTATTTGTTAAGCCTCCACCAAGGCTTATAAGCTCATCCACTTGAGCACATTAATGGCCACAAGGGTTGCTACACACGCCAATGCCTCATTTACTTTTTTTTGTTAACTAGATTCCCCTTCCTCGTGTAATCTGTCCTCACGATTTGAGTCTTAGCTTGGATATCAGAGATGGAGGCCACAAAAATGGGTTAATGATTGATAATAAAAATCACTTACTCAAACAGCATGTGTCTTGGTGACTCTGTTGAGGACCTGGTTCGTTGAATCAAACCGGGGGCAGCATACCCACATGGGTTATAAGAAAATCCAATAGCTAATAATGACCAATAGGAATTGATAAGAAACTTTTACTTCTGAATTCAGTACGTGTGTGTCAACAAAAACAAATATGAAAAATCATTCAGAGTGAAAATTTCCATCATTGTCCTTCACTGAGGTGGAAATCTGGGACAATTTGCATACTATCTGAAAATTTGTTGCCCATAGTTGATTGCTTTTAATTAATGGTCAAAAGTTATGTGTCGGTGTCTGAAATTATCTTCACTCTAAAAGTCAGGAATGCCTTCGTCACAAGATATAATATATATATGAAAAAAACCGATGGTGTTGAGCTCAAATGAGTTGTGTTCCGACATACTGACACTAATGTACTGAGATGTGTCGTATGTATGAACACAGCTCAGAATTAACCATATTTCCTTGGAATTATTTTCATGGCTGGAAAAGATTAATCTTTTCATTTTAACAAATTGCAATGGAGTCATTTGCTTGTCCCAAGAAAGAGAGATTTTTTGCATTTCTTTTATAACAAGTTTAGGTATCCTAACATTACCACAGAGTGCTAAGAATGAAAGCAACCTAATAAGGACAAAATCATACATTTAGTTCATTTACTTTGTTGTACGGACAGTGGTTGTAGTGAAGGGTATACGATCGCATACACCATTGACCTAAAAAAAAATGCCCCTTTTTTAAAGGTCCATGGCCCGGATCGATAATAGCTCGTCCCCAGAACCCAGATTTAACCGGAAGGGTGTGATATTTTGGTTATCAGAAGCACGCTACTATTTTTCTCATAATTGCCCTGTGAAATCTTAGCCCAACCAAAGGATGTTGTGTTGGAAGTATGAACGAAATGTACTCATTGGTCGCCCAATATTAGTAGTGGTACACAGTACTCTATGCGGGCTCACAAAAATCACATTTCTAGCTCTCCATCAAAACGGATTGATATATCGGCAAGGAACTTTAGAGATGGGGTTTTGGGTGGAAGGCATTCTAACAAGATGGAAAAGTTATATACTTAAATCGGGACCATCCCCCTTTAAGATATACGGGAGGAAAATATCATAGCTATTACTCGAGTTATGTGTGAAAATTAGTAATTATGCTAGAGCATGTTAATTACCTCTAATCACCTTGTCTTTGCAGACTTCGGTTTGTTCTTTTGAATTGCGGCGATAAAAGGTATACACACAAATATTTTTACCACTACACCACTGTGTACGGACACTTACTACAAACATAATTGAATGGAGATTTGTTTGTGATCGTTAGGCACCGCTGTTTTCTTCCTTTTGTTTTTTTTCAGTTGCCAATAAATAAACTTACGAGAATTCTAAGACATCCCTTCAATTAAAGTATTTTTGCAAATTTCAAATATTTTTAATCGTTCGGTGAATCAATGATACCGTGTCTTTCAAGGGAATAACCCATTTTAATTACATACAGTTTTTACTTGTATTAATATATTCAAAATACTGTTACATAAGCCAACGATTCAGATGATATAAGAATCAACTTTTGGAAGGAAAGGTCAAAGGGGCAATTGCTTTATTCTGTATTATGGGGATGTATCAGAATTCTTACCAAAAAAATGGTTATCTGATTTTGCTTGTTTGATCATATATCCATATACTTCCAAAATAAACCAAAAAAGTAGGGCCAAATACTTACCTGGTTTCCGTAAAAAGAAAAAACGTAGTTATACATCTCAGCAAACTCAAACTGGTGGATTAGTTGATTAGAAGTGATACGCCAACTTGGTTTGAAAAAAAAAAAACCATGATGATATATCCTACAAACTATTTTTTAATGATTTTCTTACGCACAAGAACAAGGACCACCGTGAACTTACGCGAAGGAGAGACGAGAGTGACGAAGAACGAAAAAAATGAAAATTACTTTTTCTGGAGGGGCAACTCAAAACCACCTGAACATTTCCCATTCAAATCTTAATTTGAATGGGGCCTACACTGTTTTTATTCTTGTATTTCATCAAGACCGAAGCACGGCTAACCACCGAAGTAGAATTAATATAAGTTGATTGTCCAATATTGCCAGCCACGAGAAATGTTATTGCCCTGGGGAAGGGCAAATCGTGACAGCACTGCCTTCATGTCAAAATCAACTTTGAGCAAAATTGACATAATGTGCTTCAAATTGAGTGATTTTTGGTGTTTTTTTATTTTCACGGTAACAGGAAGAGTATAAATCTAAGCTTTAAAAAGGATATGATCAAGAAAATTTTAAAGTTATAGTAGCAATATTTCTAATTCGAAACCATATTTCATTGAAAAAGATAACGATTTAACTTAAAATAATGAGGTGGCACTTCATGTCTGTTGTGCAAAAAAATAAGGTAGGCAATGTATGTTGCCAGATGTTTCAAATTTGTGACTGAACATTGGCAATGCTTTAATAATGCACTTATAGGCCTCATTAGAAACTTGAAAGGTTAATATACAAAAAAAAGTGCTGTTATTCATAAAATCTAGCTATCACAACATGGTATATAGCTTCAGTACCAAGGATTAGTAATTTTTCTTTTCTTTCTATTATTGATTGGTTTCGTGGTCTACAACTCAAATTTCTGATTTTTCCACAAAGACTACACAGTTAAGCCGAGGCAGAGCCAGAGGTCATGGTCATCATTTGGATTTTGAAGCCTGCCCTCTATAGCCGGTATGCGGAACTTATTAAGATTACCTTTAGTGCCCTGCAGGCCAACTATAGTAGTTTTTTTTAAACCAATTTAAAACATTTGCATTTTCATTACCATAAGTTTGAACGAGAATGAGAGAAATTATTTCAAATGACTCAAAACAAAGCCGATTCTTAGTTCAGGTTTTTAGATACCGAAAAGTCATTGGGAAGTATCTAAAAAAACACCGCACATAAGTTTTCAAACCTATACAACAAATTAAAAACTGCACACCTGTTCAGTACAGTTGCCAAAACACATTTGTGAAAATGTCTCCGGAGACAGTAAGATTTTCTTCCAAGATACAACACACACACACAACACCCAATATGACTGACCTACAACCTCAAACATGAACCCTTATCTGCATACACCCTCCTAAATTTGCCTAAGGAGTATGCTTAATTTTGGTCACACACTGCTGCAATGAGTATCATATCTCTAAATGTAAAAGAGTGAAAAATTTTCACTCCCCAAAAGAGAGGAACTCTGTAAACCACTACCAAAATGAGGGGTTTTACTTAAAAAGAGCGAATTTCCACTCGAAAGAATGAGAATCACTCCCAAAAGAGAAGATTTCCACTCTTTTTGTGTTGTCTTCGTTTAAACTCCTCAAATAGGCCCTGTTGTGTAGTCTACCAAAAATGGCAGTAATTACTGAAGCATAACATTTAGGATTTAATGAAAATGTCGTTCAGATTTTGTACACGTTTAAATTGTAAACACAGGCTCTCAACGGCATATGAACTCTACACTCTAAACACCAAATAGTATGGGGAAGAGTCATACTTTCTTAGGGACAGATTGTGAAAAAGACACTGCCAATTGTTGCATTGAATTTTGTATATATACATCGTATTGATCAGAGAAAGCAACAATAATTTGCCAGATGGAAGAGGATTCAGATGTGATGTCATCAAAACAAACTAACAATTAAGTGTTTTTGAATGCATTTTGATACAAAAGCCCATTTAAAAAAAAAACCATGGTATGTTTCAAAAAATTATCTCTAATATTGATTCATTCTCAGAATTAGTCTTTAAGATGAGAAAATTTGCCTATCTTTTTGGACATCATCCAAGAGCTCCACGCCAATCATCATCACATGTGCTTATCACCAATGGTTGCCCGCAATAAGCATGATTTTTATCCCCGAAGCACTTCCAGAAGTCACCGGAATATGGGGAGGTTTGATTTGAAGACAATCATCTTCACATTGAACCTGAACTATAATCTTAAAACTAAATCAATATTTCTCTATGCAAAATAGTGATAAACACATTCATTATTTAGTTCAGAAGATTTTTTTTTTGCATAGACCAAGAATTACTGAAAGGACATGCTCAGACATTTAAAAGCAATAAACAGCACATTTTTGAAGAGTGCCCCAAATTTCAACATTTGAGATTTTTGCCCCACCGTATGTTGATAATTATCCAGGAAAATATTTACCTGCTGACGAGAATGCTAAAAAATGGTATTATATAAAACAAGGCGACTCGTATTTACGCGAGCGTAAAAATATGTCCCCGACGAATTTCGCGATCACTAAGTGACAACTAAAACTGCACCGTCCACCCTTTTTTTTAAAAAATTTTGGATTTTTTTTACTTTTTTTAAAAAAAAACTTGAAAAAAATGGTTACTCAAGAAAAGGACTCAAGAAATCTGGAAAAATTCATCATGCAAAAATCCCTGAAAAAATCAATAAAATTTAGTTACAAAAAAAATATGAAATGACTCAATTGGCAACACTATTTTGAAAAAAAAATCTTGACCACCATTTTAAATTGGGACCCATACGGGGTATGGGAAAGCGGCGAAACAGTGAATTTTACGTATTTATACATTCCAAGAGATTAAACCAGATTTGGGCAACCAAGAAAAAAGACCCACATGTTACAACCAGAACTAAAACAAATTGCCAAAAATCTAATCAGGTTGAGAAACTCTAGCCCGCTTCCTTCCACAACCCGTTACATCATTATACGCCTTTACAGAACTCCAGAAAACTTGCACACAAGCCTTGTGGGGGAAAATTGTCATCCATTATGCAAACTTAGATATTAACAATAGCATATTTTACCCCAAAAATCTATCAGGTTGAGAACTAATTAAACCTGCTTCTTTCCACCAATGTTACATCATCGTAGCAATAAGGAAACTCCAGATTGAAAATGGTACACAATGTTGGACAATTTTTCTGGCAAATATTGACCTTTTCCCTGACTTTTCCCATACCCCTGACAGACCAGGGGCGAACCTGGGGGAAGAATTAAATGGGAAGTAGGGGGTATCCCCGCCTACATATACCAAAGTGTGGCTATCTAGCTGATGCCAGAAAAAAAGATATGCCCAAAATGTTCCAGGGTTAACAGTTGTATTCACGGGACCTACGGACATAAATACGCGGACATACTACGGACGGACATAAGGACGGACACACAGACAGACAAGTTAACGACGGACATACGGGACGGCGCCCATTTTATAGTCCCACTCCCGAACTCGTTCGGCAGGGGGCATATAAGCATTTTTGTAATAAGAATCGGAGATCCACGATTTGTATGCTTAACGGCAGCAGTAGCTGGAAATGCTAAAGTTTATGTCGTCCATGATGTGAAATGTTGCCACCTCAAGAAAATTACCTCTCCACTGATGACTTGGAACCAATTAAAAAAACTAATGGATGAGGCATTAGACACGTCATGGTTTGTATTTTCCCGGCTATTTCATATTGAGAGGGCCATTTCCAACAGCCGATGAATTATTATCAGAGATCTCCGACATTAATTACTCTAATTACAAAATTCCTTTCATTGGCAACCACATATACACTTTCAAGATAACCATTCACAGGTTATAGTTTTAACTACCAGTACCAATTGGCAACTGTGTAAAAAAATCTGGGCGTGTTCTTCAAAATTAATGTCCTATTTTTGCTGTAGCAAAAAATTACTTTTCCGCGGCTGGCAAATACAATCCGGGAAAGGAAAGGCTTGGACACTTGTCCAATTTAAGGGGCAAAAAGTGACCTGAGGTCACACACGGTGTCGCAGGGCTCAACGGGACCCCAAATTGAACTGATGGAGTGGGTGAGGAAAGGACGTTTGGTGGGTTAGAAGGCAAGATGTCTGCTTTCTAATGAACGAAGAATCTTGCCCCAGTCAACATCAGTTTGAGCACGAAAATTGTATCAAGGGTTCCCGCTAATTTTTTATGTGATTTGTAGACAAACAAAATAAGATAGCATGCAATCTGCTGGACGTTCTTGCAATAAGGCACGATGCTAAAAAAATCTCAAAAATGATCAGATCATACACGACATTCCATGTTTAGCATTTACAGCCAACACATTAACCCTAGAAAACACTTCTAGGTCTTCTCACATAATAGTCAAGTACCAATTAAAAACATCAATTGCGTTATATTGGAGATCGGCAAAGTGGGGCCTGTTACCATGAAACAATATCGCGCGCACATTCCGTCAAGGCATATAATAAAACATGACGATTTTGATTTTTAAAAAATATAAATGCATTCTTGCAAACATGATAGAGTGGGCCAATTAAAAAAATTAAGCAGGAAATTTAAACTTCCAAACAATGTAAGCGATAGTATCACTACCAGCGTGCTACATTATTACCACAAAAAAAAGAACGCACGATGAGGGGACCGAGAAAAGCAAACGTGATAAAATAATTAGACAAATAAATTTGCCTTGCAAATACTCATAGGATTTGACAGTGAGGACACAAAGCCAAAAATGTGTCATCAATCGTCAAAGGTCAGTGACTCCCCGAAAAGAAGCTTACCACCG
Organism: Ophioderma brevispina; assembly: GCA_023653785.1. Lineage (NCBI taxonomy): Eukaryota > Metazoa > Echinodermata > Ophiuroidea > Amphilepidida > Ophiodermatidae > Ophioderma > Ophioderma brevispina. The sequence continues at coordinate 13,769 of JAMKCH010038814.1, read as the reverse complement.
TTGTCTATTTCAACGAGTCTGGGAAGACAGTAAAGCTGCCCGGTACACGGACACCCTAAGGCCAATAAGGGGGACAAGATTCTTAAAAACCTGGCGACTTCACCAGGCGGCATTAACTTTTGTACTTAGAATATGATGTTATTTTAATTATTGCTGATATTCTGCATGTGAGTTTGCTTGTTTATTACTGGCTGTTGTTGTGGTTATGTATAGCTACAATTGAGTATTACAAAGCCGAGAAGGGAGGTTGTTATATACGACTCAATGGAAATGCTTTTCCAAATTTCCTGTATCATGTTCATTTCAAACTAATGGTCTTTATAGGGCGTTTCAAGGAAAACACTGGAGATCCCAAATTTGAAGTTGTACAGATTTGGAATATCAAACGAAATAAAAAAATGCAAATAATACAAGTTTTTAAAAACACACATAAAGACTTTAGGGACTTTTATTTTCCTCCTCTATATCTTCAGAAATTTCAAACCTTAAAGAGACACTGGCACATTTGAAAAATAGTGCGCCCTCACGATTTTCCAAAATCGATGATGTTTGCATGGTTGTAAAGGCTTTATATACAAAAGGCCCTCACCCGAAATGCTTAAGACGAAATCGCTCATCTATGGGTAAAACGGAACGATTTGTAATTAGCGCGCCGTCGACGGGAAATCAACAAACGACGAAAATGGAGTTTTTTTTAACACAAGAAAAAAACGCATGGCCGTATGCGAGGTCCCAGCTATGCACACTGTTTGACGGTCTATAACTTTTGTGGTTTTAATGATCAGTGGAGTACGAGTCAAAATATCATGTAAATACCATTTGTTGATTAAAGTTATGGAAACACTTAAAAAAGTTAGCCTACAAAAAGTCATGGAGATCTTTAGCCTCATCAATGTCCCTATCTCGTTTGGGGTATGTTATTTTATGTGTGAAAATATATCTCTGTTCTTTCCAATGGCCGACTAATCATTTGAGAGCAAATTGAAGAAATTTCATATTTTTTTGTGAAAAATGGTGCCAGTGCCGCTAATTGCGGAAAAAATCAAAAGAACCAAAAAAATCCCAAATTAAAGGGCCACGGTCCAATCCCTAATAGCCTCGTCCCATGGACCCCCGGTGAGTTACAGAAGTCGGTCAAAATTTTCGCCGTTACTCCAGCCAAGGCACCCCAAGTCCACTATTTTTCTCATTTTACCCTGGAAAATATTAGGTTATAAAGGACTGATTGGTTTGAGCTCCCCCCCCTATGAGCAAAACAAAACCCGCCCATTTTGGTTGACCAATATTAAAGTTACAAAGTACCTTCTATTGGAATTACAAAAATCCAGTGTTAGATTCACTATCAAAAACTGGTTGAAATATTGGCGCCGAAACTTTACAGCTGGGGTTTCTTTTTTTAAATTTTCCACAGGGCAAATACACTCAGCAAAAAAAGGAAGTCCACGTCTGATACTTTTTGGCGTAACTCAAAAAGTATTAATTTATTTTTATTATTAAAAAAATGATGGACTGCCGCAAATTTCTTACTTCTCTTTTGGGCCACAAATGACAATTTTACTTTTGCCCGATAGACAACATTTTTACAAATGAAAATCGTCCATTTTAGGAAATTGCATGACAAGGAAAAAAAGGTTGCACTTTTGTCTGCAATTCAATTTCACACCAGGAAAAGTGAAAAAAGTACTCATTGCTTTCTGGTCATTCAAAACAACATTTAAATAATTTCAAAAAGCTTATTCAATCAGCAAATATAATAGGTTACTACCATCAAATTCTCAATGACTTCAAGAACCTTTTGGGCATTACGTTGACCCAAAGTGCGTCTACGGCTGCTGATACAAGGGGCCCAAGCTGTTGCAATATGCGCTTCCCATCTGAACGATTTGGTTTTCTTCATTTTTTTTTTCCTGATCAATCTCTATGAAGCAGCCCTGTTCTTGTTTCAATGCGATTATGTAACAACACACGGACCAGTTTTAGTAACAACGCCGCAGTAGTATGCAACTGCTCAAGAAATGTGAAGATGAAATGTTAACCGTCCCCCCCCCCCGTAAACACTTGGAAATCAAACATTCTATGTTTCCAGGAAAAAAGAGTGCAAACTTTTTCCTTGAAAGAAAGAAAATTTCATTAAAATAGATGATTTCATGGTACAAACGATTCGTCCTATCGGGCAAAAGTACTTGTCAGTTTGGCGTTAAGAAAATGAGCGACATCCATCAGTTTTGAATAATGAAAAAAAAAATTAAAGACTTGGAGTACGCCAAAAAGTATCAGACGGGGACTTTCTTTTTTTGTTGAGTGGATCTGCACTACTTGTGCATTTATGAATCTTGAGATCAGTGTTAAACAGAGTTTACAATACAATGCCACCTACAAATACAGATATTTTAGATATATCAATTAATAAAAAAAATTTAAAATTATAGAGCACCATCTTCAGATGGGTTTCGGTGAAGGCCCTTACTATCAGAGTAAAATTTTATGACTGTCCCAATGAAGAGGGATTTAACACAGTCTTATGTAGAACAGAAAATGGTTTCCTGAACAGCATGCCAGTTAAAATCACTATTAAGAGGGACTTAATGTTTAAGCGCTTTGATCGATATTTTTTGGGTGATTCAATCAATAGAAAGTGTTTGCTGCGACCACAAAATGCATCCAGAATAGATCAAAAATTATATCAGATTTTGGCGGTTGTGGTTTTTCCTGAGAAACACAATTTAATTGAAAGTATTTAAAGTTTCAGCAAAAATTGAATTAAGTTCTACATATTACCATTTATTTTAAAAAGTCCATGGCCTGATCCTTATTAGCTCTGTCTCCAATATTTTGGCGGTCTGAAGAAATCAACTATTTTTTCCCATTTTACCCGTGAAAATCTTAGGCACATGGTGGTCCAGGTGGATATGACTGCCGCACTAAGATCCAAAGTTGTGGGTTAGTGAGCCCGCTGCTGCAAATGTGTTGTGCATGGCAAGGCACTTACCTCACTTGCTCATCGACCCAAGCGGAAATATGGGGAGCTGTCATGGGGGCTCTACAAGCTAAGTGCTGATAAGGATTTGCGCTTCGTAAGGCAGTATCAGAAGCAGCCTCTAGGATTGAAGCGGAATGGGTTGTGACGATTTCCTAACGGGCAGCGTATAATAATAGTAATTGTACAGCAGCCTGTGTTATGATACCGATTGTGTAAGAGCGCTTTTATAAATGCCTGAATATATATATTTATTAAATAATGGTTTTGGTTTGTATGGTTCCATTGTGGTCCCCACTTTGATCTCGACCAATTATAATTTTGACATGATTAACTCTAAGGGCTTACAAATTTACATTTTTAGCTTCACCTTCAAAACAGATTTTTAACGATTGGCAAGACATGATGGGTTTTAGAGTCGCAGTCACTCCAAAGACAATAACAACTTTATTAGATAATATAAAAAGGGTCATCTCTTTATCATTTTTAATTGGTTAGAAGAATTTACACGTTATCTAAATTAAGTACAGTTTCAGAGCTTTTTCCAAAGGAACAACCATAACAGTGATACATTTACCGCATTACTGTAATATTATTTTGCAACAAAGTCTCTGCATTCTTCCGACTTACCCTGTACCATTATACCACAAGGGGCACGAAGTCATTACAAGATCGAGACTGAGGATTTGTTCGTATTATCATGCGATCTCCATTGATGGCACTAAAAGGCAACGGTGGGTAGCCACACGGAAGGGAAGGGACTCAGACGTCCCTTAGGCTGAAGAGGAGCTAACAGAACAATTAGGATTTGGATAAATTAAAGGGCAAAGCTATCATATCCCAAATCCATCAACTACTGGTCCCAAGTTAGTTTTCAGCTAAAATCCTCACTGGGGCCCTGTTGGCCGACCAAAAACATATTTCTGTAATTATGGGGGTCAGCACAATTAGGGCAAATTTCTAGGCCAATATATTAGGACAGTAACATTTCCCAAAAGGGTCTGCCTCTACTTGTGTTAAGTTTTGACACAATTTTCAACATTAAAATAGTGTCAGGCTTTTAATTTATAGCAAATTTCAAAATTCAATCAGGCATTTAGCATTTTAGGCAAACCTTACCTAAATTTGAAATTTAATATAGTGATTTTCTATAGTAGAACCAACTTTCGGGGAGGGGGAAAAAAATTTCACCACAGCTAACAAGATTGGAATATATCCAACTGAAAACAAGCAACATATCGACGAAGTCGCCAAACAAAACCATGTCTGGAAATTATCAATGTCTAGAAACACCCCCATTTTTAGATATCGAACGTGGAGCTTCCAGTTTGCAAGCTCTTGGTCATGTTTACAGTTGGTGCATCGATAATACAACTATATCGGCTGTCAATAAAAAGTAAACAAAGGCAACGGGCCATGGGTATGGACTATATCACGGCTGCATTTCCAAACCTTCCAAATCCATCGTGTTTTTTTTATATCGATTCCCCTCCCCCTCTAATTTTTTTCGTTAAAGGTATCCTAGTCGAGTAACTATTTCTTACGTTGTTTTTGTTTTTTTAATTCATAAACAAAATGATGGTGCTAAATTTCAATTCTGATTAATAAACAAAGGTATCTCGTCCTGTGAGAGCAACAAGGGTCATTAATACAAGAGCTGCAATGTGTACATATGTGTGCTGCCACATGTTAGCATAACTCAATTTATCTTTCCTTGAGTCAGTGCTCTTGAAATGGTTCAGGGGACATGTTGCCTGAAGAACCATTTACAGAGCACTGACCAAAGACTGGGATAATAGTATGTTTGATAGAATTTCTGACAAATGGAAGCTATTGTAATTATGACCTTTGTTGCCTACCTTGGATGATCTGGCAGATAAAAATTGATGAACAATTTAATGCTTGAATTGTGTTTATAGTCAATACGACACATATTTGTGAAAAATTAACCTTTCATTTAGAATTGTTTCCCCATTTTAGGAGTAGATGGAATTCCCCATGCCCACTATTTGGTTAATAGATTTGAGTGCAAAAACAATTGTTGCACCAACAAACAATATGGGCTTTTGCTTTGATGTGAAAATTTCCACTACAAAAGCAATTTCACAAGATTGGATTTAAAGGGGGCGTTCACTCGAAATATGAAAGGGTTATGAGTTTAAGCTGGGCTTCCTTAACTCAGGGCATTGCATTATATTGGACAGCAGACTTAAAACAAATGGGGTCTTTAGGTAACATTTAAAAAATTTCAAAAATTTCCCCAAAATAGGGGGTTTGGGTGAAAAATTTGCTAAATTTCCCAAAAACATGGGGGTCTCTTGGATGACATTTTTGTAAATTTCTATAACTAGGTTGTCTTTGTGTGAAAATTGCCCCCAGTAGAAAATAGGGGTTCTTTGGGTGACAGTAGTAAAATTTGCCAAAAAAAAAATGGGGTCTTTGGGTGAAAAGAAATGCTGAAAATGGGGGCCCTTACATATGCAAAAACCCTGAGTGGGAGTGTGCCCCAAGGATTTACAGTCACAAAAATAATAATTCATAAACCCAGGGTACATATAAAAAGCACCTGCCTACTCAGGTACAATCATACAATAGATAATATTACGTTTACCATAAGTAGGTAATAAATCTCTATCGTTCCACCACACACGACGCAACCGTCCCCTCCCAATCAAAGAATATGGGTATTCATTACATTCACAACATCGGATCCGCAAAACCTAAAACAATCTCGTTAAGAAAGTAAACAAGTCCCTACCTCCGGAAGGTGGAATGCCACTACGCTGGGGTAAAACCGGAATGGTAAACCGTCAACACCCTCACACACACCGATGTACCCTCATTTCCCGATTCCCTATTCACAGAAGGTATTCCGTTATTAATATATAGCTTCCTTTTCCAGCCAACCACACCAGTCCAAAACACGTAACTAAAAATCATCGGTCCGAATAAAAAAAAAAAAACCTGATTAGCCCCTTCAATCTCTTTGTAAAACTGTAGAGCAAAAAACCGTCAAGCGAAACCTGGGATTCTCACAACCCAAGTACTGTCAGTGCTTTGCCAACCACCGGCTTGATTGATCTTAAAACGGCCTTATACTGTTTGTTACACAAAACTATTTGAGCTAGGAGCGCATTCAAAGGAAGTTAATAGATTTATGACAAACCAGGAGAATATCCAATTGATTTGTAGCTGGGATAATTTGTTAAAAGGGCAAAACACTTGGCGGCTAGCAAACCCGGTGATTCGGCGAGTAGTCAGAGCTGACATCATCTCCTGGTATTTCATATTTGATTTCCCGGATGCTGCCAGAGAACATTCCTTGTACTTAAGTTGATACGGTCGCGGATTTTGATTTATGGCAACTGGAATCTCGAGCTTGTGAATATAATGATGTGGTGGGTGCCAGGAGCCATGTTTTGCCAAGATTAATGCTAAAACAGGTCGTCTTTCCCACTTTTTGCCATCAACATCGAGACCATACCCAACCAAAAGTACTGTAAAATACAAGCAAGCAAGCTTACAGTGTACAAGTTTGCCAAAGGCAACTGTTTTTCAGCCTGATTTAATAATAGTTGTTTAGCCTTTATTTAATCCGTTACAATGTTTCGGCCATGTCAATAGTTTGATTTTTGCTCATTGCTCTATTTGTTCCAGCCGGTGATCGAAGAATCCGAAGACTGGAAACGAAAACCCAACTAGAATCCCCACCCAACCCGAGGAACAAACATAACCCGGTAACTAACCAGAACCCTAAACGCAACCAGAACCCGATAACACCACCCGAACCATTAAAGCCTATGGCATAACCATAAAGCCAACCATAACCCTAAACCAACCAAAACCCTAAACCAAAAAAACGAAAAGCACATCCATAACCCTAAACCAAGAGAAACCAGAAATCCAACCAGGAACCCGAAACGCAACCAGAATCCGAAACGCACCAGAACACTAAAACCCACCATACCAGAAAGCCGATACTAACCATTAAAGCCCACCAGAACCCAAAACCCAACTATACACCCTAAACCAAACCATAACCCTAAAACTCAACCATAACCCTAAACTTCAACCCTAAACCATAAACCCCCAACATAATCATTAAATGCCTATCATAAAACCATAAAGCCACCAGAACCCTAACCCAACATAACCTAAACCAACATAACCCTAAACTCAACCATAACCAGAAAGCCAACATAATACTAAAACAAGACATAACCCGTCAAAACAAACGACCGGGTGAGGCTTACAATAGTCCCAGGTCCTGAAACAAACTAACTTAAGGTCCTGCACACTAAAAATACAGCTTATCTTGGTCTTTAATTAAAAGGAATATGTCATGATTATGAATATTTGGAAAATTTTGTAATGATGGAAAGCTTAAGTAAACGTAGATTACATTAATCAAAATAATTGGGAAAATTGTCCACATTTGGGTTGAGTATTTTGCCTTTTACTTTTCCTCCGCCCAATAGCTTACCTCGACAAAACGATCCGACAAATCCACATCGCGGCATATGGTGACGTCAAAGTGATGACCCATCCATAATTTACGTCGTTGTGACCAATCATATCGCAGTGTTGCCACTTAATAATAATTAAAAAAACAACAACAAAGGTGAAACAAAATTGTCATTCTGTCGGTAACTTTTTTTCTAATTTAATATTACTTTCATATCCCTCACTATTACCAAAGTGTCAGCAATAACAATTCGAGCCAACACGATGTTTTGGTCATCAGTTTGACGTAACGAGGGAGAGAAATTGGGCGCTTTTGATCATGAAGCCATGGGATGGCGAAAAATTTCCGCCCTTTTCTCGTATGTTCAAAAAGCAAAAATTAAATGGCCTTTATTTTGTTACTTTTACATCAAAATTGTATTATTTTTTCGGGAGATTTGTGATGTATGTACAATATTTTATTGAAGGTAGTCAAACTGAGCTTGAAAAAAATCTTGAACATATTTCCTTTAAAGTTAAATAATTTTTTTTTTTGAGAAGAGTGCCCCTAATTTAAATTTTTTTTTTAAATTTGGGCAGTCACATGGTACTTAGCTCACATCTGTTTAATTACAAAACTTGCAAAATTAAAAAAAAAAAAAAAAAAAACAAAAGAATTTTGTAATTGGAATTAAGAGAATCAGACAATATGTATAGCGGTATGTTCATGTGTACGCACATCCATTAGCTGTTGTGTCGGTTCCTGCAAGTCAAATAGTGACCTGGCACATTTCATTGGGAAATTTGTATTTCTAGCCCACCCTCGAAATAGAATCCGGGATCCTCCATTATGATTATGATTCAATTATTATCATCAGTGGTTGCTATTGGATCCAAAAGAACAACAACAAACTAACTAAATAGGGATGACCCAGGGGGCCTATCAACTATCACCTCTCTATGATCCTGTTTTATAAGAACTCTGACACAGGGGATGAAGCTGCAGTTGTCGGATCATTTCACAGTACTACAAGACAGCAACACTGCTGATGAATCGCTGAGACTGATGAAAATCCATAAAATATAAGTTGTTTACTGTCTTGTTCATATGAATTATTACACCTAATTTTATAGAATATGGTCATTTTCCAAATAATCAGAATAAGGCTGTATTAAGGTGGCTGTTAAGTCAGGCACTTAGTCAAATGGCCAGTTTTTTAGTTTTTTTTTTTTCATGTTTATTGGAATTAACCATGTTTTCTTTCCAGATATTTGAACAGAATCTATATATATATTTATTTTTTTCCCTTATTTTGTGATTCATTTTTCTTTGCATGTTACGCATTTTTTTACGCAAAACAATCACATGGGCTGAATTGCAAAAGGGGGGTAATTTCGCGTATGTACGCAACCCGCGTATGTGCTATTCGGCGCGCGCGATGTAATGAGCGCATCAGAAACTCCTTGATGCATCGATTCGATAGCGCTTACCCATGGGTAATGTATGCAATTTGTAAATGGTTGCCCACGTGAGATGCTTTTGCAAACAGAATGGATTTTAATTTCACAATTTGAGCCTTATAAATTGTTGAATTTTGATTCATAACTATCCAGATGAAGTAATTTGACCTGGTGCAGAAGCAGTGTGAAGAATAAGAGATGAAACGCTTGTATTTTGAGTAGGCTATATTTTGTAGCGAAACGTGACAATTTTGGACAAAATGGCGATGTTCTCTGTGTTTCACTTTCGGCGATAATCGTGATTTTCGGTCCCAGTTACTCGAAATTCATATCAGTGAACAGGTAAGAAATGAAATGCATCGTATAGAGCATATCAATCTAGGGTCGGTATTTTTTAGTTTTCATTTTTGGTAAAGCAATATTAGCACATTTTTTTAAGAGCGCCCCCAAATTTTTCAAAAATTGGGATTTGTTTACAACCGGGATTGCATTGTAACTGGCTAGTAAACGATACCTTGTGAAGGTTAAGCTCAAAATTGTTCATGTGTCACAACGAAGGAAAATTTTGTACTCGAATAATTATTATCGGGGATCCCGATAATAAATCAACGGCTGCTGGAAAACGGCCTTCAATGTGAAATAGACGGGAAATGAGCCATTTGTACGTGTCTACGCTTATCATTAGGTGGTTTTAATAGTTCAGGCAGCCAAGTTTCTAGAGGTGGCACTCTTTCATCATGGGACGGACTAAAAGTAGTTTCCAGCTCTGCCGTTAAAGTCCAATCTGGGATCCCAATGTCTTAATTACAAAAACGCGTATTTGGGGATACATACGCATTTTTTAAGCCTTCTCGTTCGCAGGTATAGTCCTAGGACAATTACAACGTAACTGCGCCAAAAATTATCAAATTTTGAAAAATGGGGGGATCTTCAAAAAAAATGTGACTAATATTGCCTGTTAAAAATCGTGATTTAGGTCACCTTTGAACAATTTTGGCGTGTCCAAATTGAAACACGTGGATTTTGGCCTTTTTTGGCAACTAATTTGATAAATGTGCAGAATTTGAAAAAAGGGGCAACTACGACCCTAGTTAGAACGATGACTCTGGAATAAAAAACGAAAAAAGGGACATTTTTATAACATTTCTTATTTTTTAGGGAACCAAAAAAAAAAATGAGTGAAAATCAGACATTTTTTATTTGATTTTCTCAAAAAATATGTTTTTTGGGGAAAAAATTATTCAATTTGGATTACTTGAGTCATTTACTTCTCAACTATGTATACTTTTATATATGAAGAGCTGATTGCAAAAGGTCTTACGTCCATTTTTGCGAAAGTGAGTTATTAGTATTACGTTACATACCAATAGAAATACACATTTGGTGTTGTTTGACTTTCATACCTCCTTCTCGTCGGAAATATCGTAATTTCCTTTCAGAAATCTTCGGGAATTTACGGAAATTTTCCTTAAAAAGCTCTAAAATGCAAGAAAATATTTTTGTTTCCCTTTTTGAGTTTTATGGTAGTCGTTAATGTCTTTAATTTTTAAAAACCAGAATAAAGTTTTTAAGTCACGATGTGTAATAAAAACTAATTTTAATAACAAAAGTTGCTGTTTCGGCAAAATCAAAAACAATTTTGACCATTTATTAAGTGTTCATATTTAAAAAATTAAATGCGATATTCAATTCGTTCTTGATTTTAAAACACGTTAGTCAAGGTAAATAATGTAGTGAAAAATATTGAATCAATTTTAATAACCAAAGGTGGTTTTTAGAAAGGGGTCAAATAGTTGTTTTGCAAAAGGGCTTACATCCACTTTTTCAATTAAAGTTAATTAATAATTAAGAAAAACTAAAGATGATATTTGAAAGATCTTACCTTTTTTATATTGTCTTACACTGGTTCTAAAAATAAACTTAATATTCAATCATTATAACACCTTACTGACACCATAATCAGTGTTTTCCTTTTCCTCTTTTTCTCGAAAGTACAAAATGGATGTACGCCCTTTTGCATATCAGCTCTTCATATGTTGGAACAATAATTAAGAAGATACGGCAAAAAACAGTTCCTTTGAATTCCTGACTTAACAGCCACCTTAAGTCATGACAGACATACTTCTCACAGTCCTTATAGTTGATAAATGTGCGTGTTCTGATCGCCTTTGGGACCCCCCTGATTTACCCGGAAGTCGTATCGATTTTGATATCAGATGAAAGGCCGTATTTTTCTCATTGTTGTCCTGAAATTTGAGCCCTCAAATCCATTTCATTCCCAAGATATAAACAAAAAAACGATGTTTTAGTGGTTAACCATCAATATTAGCACAGTATTGAATAGGGCTATGCAACATGCATTATTGCGTCTACCATCAAAACCGCAAGTTTGTTTCCCACGGTACTTGCTGGGGTGTATGTGCAAGTGCCAGGCTCTCATATCAAGTAGAGAACACAATACACATAAATCGGAACAAGCACCTTTTAAGGCTGACCAAACTGTACCCTATTTCTTCCAGCCTAGTATGCCAATATAACACATTTTGTAAAGATAGATCTTGCTTTAGTCTCCAGAAATTTTCTGAATCAAGCCTATTTTTAGGGAAACACATCTATTGTGAGGCATCGACATACAATTCTACTTAATTTTCTAAAAAAACTAATGAAGAGTTATTAACTTTAATTAGACCAATCTGCATATATTTGTATCAGTGTCAATTGCTAGAAACAAAATCCACAATCTTGCATTATTGAACTTATTTACCCTGATGCTGCTAATGAAGAACCGGCCAGGCTTCCAAATTATACACAACAAAACCAAACTGTTGTGGTGTGTGTCAGAATAGCAGAACCCTTTAGTCATACCACCTTAGATACTATATCTCTGCTCATTGCAGGCACAATATGAATATGCCCTCTGAGTAACCTATTAAAATAGTGCTTCTATCTATAACATTCTTACGAATCACTGATTTGCTCATTACCTACATGATATTATCTTCCAATACCAATCAAATAGTGCTTATAGATGCCGAGTGCGCAGGGGTTTAAAAGTCATCCCCTCTTCATTTAGATTTTGATCTATTGATGGCTTTAATAATACTATCTATCTATCTATGCAACCATGTGCCATAGGACGTTGGCTCCTCGACCAAATTTAACCATCTATTCCTATCTTGTGCTTCCAAATAATGCCTTGTGGAAGGTGGTCCCCACACTGTGTCATCTTCCCATCTCTTCCTTGTCCTTCCCTGTCTGTTTGTGCCTGGCGACAGAATTTCCACAAAAGCGTTTGGGTAGGCGGAATGTTGTTCATTATTCTGCACAAAGTGCCCAAACCATTTCACTGCTAGGCAGTGATGCGGCTAGGATCCTTTTTTGGGTTAAAGTGGCAGAGAGGATTCTTGACAGAACGTCTTCATTCCGGATCTTATCCTTCCAGCTGATATTAAGGATTTGTCTGTAGCATCGCATCTCAAATGCTTCCAACTTCTTCCTGTCATTCTTTTTGATGGTCTCAGGGTTTCAAGCATACAGAAGCACTGGGTTGACTAGTGAATTAACTAGTCGTAATTTGGTGGAGTGAGATGTCCTTTATCACTCCAGACTCTCTGTATTTTCCCTAGTGCTGTTGATTCCAATAATAAGCCCACCTGCTTTTGTTTCGCTGGTGGAGTCATTTGATGTTGTTAAGCGTTTACGCTCCCAATACTTGAACCTGTTAACCTGCTCAAGTGATGAACCATCAAGCTGGATCTTTACTGTGAGCTGGTCATCACGGAGAATACCATAGCTTTTGGTTTTATTTACTGATCTCCATCCCAGATTTCTTGCTAGCATGATGAACTTGCTCAATCAAGGTTTGCAGATTCGTCCTCTGAGTCAGCGATGAGAGCTATATCGCCAGCAAAACGGAGGTCTTAATTTGTAGTCCATCGCACGTTTATGTCCCAAGGTTTTACAGTTATCAAAGGCTTCTGCTAGATGTATTCGAGAAATAGGTTGAAGAGGTCTGGTGATAGAAGACCCCTGGCGCACGCCAATATTTGTTTCAAACCACTCTGTAATATTGGTTGTTAAGTCTGATGCAGCTTTTAGCTGGGTATAGAGATCTCATGATGTTTATCAGTTTTTGAGGCACAACCATAAAAGCATCACTGTAAAGAGGCCATCGTGCCATACTCGAATCGTCAATGTCCCTCTTGTAATCAATGAAGACAAGCAAAACCTTCCCATCTTTCTTCGCTAGGCGATGTTGGATTAAGGGAGCTTCAAGGGGCGAAGACTTGTTCAATTTTGGAGCGGCCAGGTCTGAACCCGCTTGTTCTTCTGCTAGAATGGACCTCGACATACGGCTTCATCCGGCTCCTTATAATTTCCAGAAGAATTTTTGCATGGAATGTTATTCAGGCTGATGGTCCTGTAGTTCTCACACTTGGTGATGTCTCCTTTTTGGGCATGGAAGAAAGGGGGGGGGGGGGTGATAGATTGTTGTCCATTCTTCTGGAATGCGTTCATTTATGCGATATCATTGCAGATATTGGCAAATTGTCATGAATGCACTACCACCCATGCTTGAGCAGTTCTCCGGTATCTCATCATAACCAGGGGCTTTTCCTGACTTCATCAGTCTTTTTGACAGCTGCTTCAAACTTCAACTTAATAATAACAGTAAGGTGGGAATCTAACAAAGTGGTTTTGAGTTACGTAATTGATGTGCATGATATGCCCCAGCTTGTTTGACTCGTGTTTCGCTATATAATATGGTATTGTTTGACTCGTGTTTCGCTATATAAATGGTCATGCGCCAAAAGCTGTAGAAACTGAGCATAAATGCATCACATCCTCAAAAGATAACTTGTAGGCAAAAAAATACAGGCCTTTCTCC
>JAMKCH010038813.1:0-14213 GCA_023653785.1 Ophioderma brevispina | reverse complement strand
TGGCACTGAAGTCCAATAACACTAACACAGCCTCTTTTGTTTGGCAAGACCAATCAAGATGTCATTCTGCGCCTGTAACAATACAGTCTACGGACTGAGAAAATGGCGGTATGCTGACTGCATCGGAACATGGAGATCATTATCACTGAGATAAGTCTACAACTGATATACTAGTCTTTCAATGACCTTTCCAAGAAATGGAAGGTTGGCTATAGGGCGATAATTTGAGAGGATGGTGGTGTCCGAGCTGGATTTCTTTTGCTGCGGGATCACAGATGAAATGCATGCTTTAGAGCTTATGGAAATACGTTGATCAACAGGGAAAAGTTGTTAACTGGTAACAGATCATCTAGACATAGTTTAAAAAGATTGGCAGTAGTAGTATCATGTAGACTGTTACGCAGCTTGTTGATCTTGTTGTGGAAAAATTCTGCAAAACTGTTAGCAAGATCTTTTGGACATTCATGGGTACGTAGTGTATGTTTCACTCTAGAAGTTAAATTGCTGACTACATGGAAAAGGTCACGTTGGTTACATGTAGTAATCTGGTTGCTATGATACTCTGTCTTTGCTTTAGCAAGAAGAGAGTTGTATTTAAAGCAACTTCCTTCATACTGTGAGCCCAGTCTGTGCTCCAGCTAACGGTGTTCCTTCTTCTCAATCTCCAAGGCATCTGAATACCAAGGAGCATGAGTATGAAGAACTACAATTTGACGAGTGGAGCATGTTCATCAAGGGTCTTGATGTGTTAAATTCATTAACAAGAGAATTGCAGTTAGCATCTGCACATTTTTCCTGTCATCTGCAGCCCTCCTTGCAACCACAACTTGGAAGTTCTTGGCATACTTTTCTAACTTCTGGAAGGGTTGTCCAGAAGATTTCCCAATACTCTTTTCATTTGTAGTCCATCCTCATTCACTTGGACATGGAAGCTTAGGAGATGCAATCATCATTTGAGCCCAACAGTAACCGGCTTGATAGGTGACTCTCTTGATATGTTCAGTGAGTGCTGCCTTAATTCCTTGGAGGAAGAGCACATAATTATACATCAAGACCACAAAGCACTCTAGTTTATTTTATTTTTTGTACAGCAATGGACTAGTAAAGTTCTGCTAAATGCCATATTCTGACATGTAGCTTAAGACTGGTTGTAGCCAGAATGTTGCCCTCACGTTGGATCAAGATGGATCACATTCAGTTTGAAAAAACATGCCTTTTATTGAAGTCTGGGCAACCACTTGGTATGGTTTGCTTTGTTTAGTTTTATTGTTGGTATTACAAAATACCTCTTCATTCAACATAAGAAGGATGATGAACATTATCTCTACACGGTAAACCAATGGCAATGCACACATCAGTGGTAGCTATGTTGTAAGTGAAAACCACCTTTTTTGTCAGAATAATCTAATAGTGTCTTTTTAATTAAAACCTATTCTTAAGGCACATCCTGTGTGAAGACTTAGTGACTCTACAACCAAAGGGACTGTTTACAACAGACTATAAAAGAGTAATTAATGGCGGCCTTCTTGTAAATGGCCACCATTGTTGTCATGCAACAAATTTGAAATGCTCAAATAAAAACTTGTTTTCACTTCATTGATTGTATGAATAAAAGACCTTATACATATTTAATGCAAATATGTAAAATAGCTGTAAATGGCGGCCATTTTGAAAAATGGTCGTCATTACTGCCATGGGATAAACCTGCAATGGCCATTTGGTCGAAAGTCTTTTAAAACATCCAATTTGCATCAAATGACATGCTTGAATCCCTAAAAGCACTGTATTTATCAACTCAATCTCGAATTGAGAGGAGAATTTTTTTTTTTGAAAAATCATTTTAATCAGAGGACAAATCTGCGATGCCCCTATAGCTGAAAACCTTTCTTATGCCATGCCCTAGATATGTGCCAAATTTCATGTTTTTATCACCAAGTGCACAATTTCCCCAAAATATTGCACATATCTACTCTTCTAGCATAGCTCATGAACAGAACATGGACTCCGTATGTACATTTTACTGGATCATATTTGATGCACGCTGATTAAAGAACAATTATAAATTGAACACTTGTGTTTTAAAACACTAAACATGAGTAAAGAATAATTTGGCTGAAGCGTGATTCGAATCGAAAACATCTTGGTTGCGAGATCAATGCTCTACCAACTGAGCTATTCAGCCCTTACGCCAAGGTTTCCCAACCTGGGGGTCGCGACCCCTTTTGGGGTAGCGGACCCTTAAGAAGGGGGTCGCGAAGCTAATTTAAATGAAAATGAAAGTACTTGTCCAAAAAGCAGGAACAAAATTGGTTAATAATATAATTTAACTTAATATAATTTAACTACGTCAAGCAAGCCAAACTGATTTTGCAGTATTTGAATCAATTGAATTTGTATTTGATTAGTCAAATTTCCACACGCTTCGAGCGCAAATCAGTATACATTGTCACTTACAGGACTGTTCAAATATCACAATTGAACTTGCCTATAATGAAATTAGTCATGTCAAACAAAGCCAAACTATTTTGCATTGTTTGATTAATCCATTGAATATGTATTTTGATTAAAATTTTCCCGCGCGCTTCGCGCGCAAATCAGTAATAAAATTTCCTACACTGTTAAAATGTTCCTAATTTTACCAGACTTTTACCTTTTAAATTAGGTTAACCCGAATTGTCATAATCTTCACACACACACACACATTACCTATACCTAACAGAAATTACATTTGAAGCAGAAAAATGTAAATAAAACATGGCGCAAAAATAATACTACACATTTTTAGGAAAAGGAGTATTTATCCGCTGACCGTTCTTATTTCTCCGTAGTATTAGGTTCTTTTTGCCAACTTCGTACCTCTTTAATGTAAGAAATAACGAACTATGAAAAATCGTGTTGCCTATAAAAATGTTTTAAAGAACGTCGAAGTAACGTCATTAAAACATCAAATCTTATTTTCCCTATCCCCATTTTTTAAAATCGTTTTTAAAAACTCTTTCTCGGTCCTTTTTTGTATTAGTTAGTTGGCTATTTGAAAAAGTAGTACCCACCCATATATACATTATAATTTTAACATCTGCGATCAGTAAGGCCAATGAAAGTGTGTGGATAAGGTTTAGGAATGTAATCCTAGGCCCTGGTTCAAATCTATGACTAATTATATGTAAGTAAGTTTATTCATATGAGATTAAGTAATTGGTGACATTAGAATGTGTACATTACATATAAAACAAAGTGTATAAACTGGTTTTAAATCTTTATTTCTTCTCGTTTCCCTTTGTTTATTGCCTTCTTTTTCTCAAAATTGTTTGCCTGAAAATATAACTTTTTACAACCACGTGTAACGTAAATACAACGATACGTTTTGTATGATGCCATAGCTTTACAACGTGAAAATTTGGTCAGAGGATTGTAATAACGTTTTTAATTCTTAATATTGTTTAAACAGTCAAAAACCACATAACATTGCAGCTGATATTTACTCGTTATTTTACATCCCCATGCAATGGTTTCGTATTTTAACTTCTCAAGTTTAGTTTTAACGTTTTGCCTGTAGTGAGTCCCAGCGCAGTCAATTGCTGTTATTTTACAGGTTTATTTTTAACAGTGGTACAGACGGTTTCAAAGACAAAAAGTGAACACGATTGTAATGAAATTAGCAGTGGCGTAAAAAGTAAATTTCTTCTTGTTGACATTGGGGGGATGTGGGTTGCTGAAATTTATGAATGAAAAAGGGTTTGCTGAAAGATTCAATACTAGCACATGTGCGCGCGAAGCTCCTGACAATTTTGCCCATTTAAATCTAATTGTTAATATAATTGTAATTAGAATAAAAATGCGCTCGAATCGCGCGGAAATTTACCATTTTTTAAAACTATTTGTAAAATATTGAGGTTATTTTTGTCCAAAACACATGAACGGGCATCCACATTGGGGTCGGGATGATCGTAATTGCCCACATCGCCGTCCCCCCTCATCAAATTATTGGTGGCTATATCCCCCCCCCCCCACCCCCCCACCCCCCCCCCCCCCGATTTATGCCTTGAAATTAGTGGTATTTTTTCACACTCATTCATTGCCACTGCAACTAGTTTTAGGAATGGAGACACCATGCCCTTAGAATGGCGACAACCAACTTTTTAATTAAGGGTTATAGAGGATAATTGAAGAGAAAGCATTCTGCGTACTGCGTGTCAGTCTGCGCTGCCACTTACGCACTCGCTGTAGAGCGTAGGAGATCTTTTCTAGGTGTCGCGTGATGCAGGCACAGTTAACCGCGGAATGTTTGCGTTTTTTAGTTGTAGTTTTTGCCTCGTTTCAATCGTCATACATACAATTTTGTTACAATCACAATCCAGAGCGTCCCCAATCGTTTATCATAAATGTGGGGTGCGGGTGGGTGTCGGTATGTGGGTAATGGTCACCGGATTGCCCGACAAAACGCCTCAGAAAAACATGTACCCATTAAAAACGAAATAACGACTCAACATGTTATATGGGTGTGTCGGGGAGGGGTGTCTTTGTACGTCCTAAATTTGGTGGGTTTTTATGACAGATTCCCAAAAAAGAGGAAACAGCTAGAAACGTCTGGTCCAGTTTAAAATGCCTTTATACAGAGCAATATTACAATTTACATCACACACAATCATACCTGGCATTATAACTTCTAATTATTTGTATCAGAACTTTTAATTCCCTGGCATTTTTTCGCATGGAAGCCAGGACAAGAGGGGAAAGGCTTTTCAAGTCAAGAACCCGATTTTTATAGGAACCATATGAAATGGTGTGTGGGGAAGTTTATATCGGAACACATTAAATCCAATTAAACGACTCCCCTAATTCAATTATCCCTACATGCCCCGAAGTACCTTTTTTTTATATTTTCATTGGTATAGGCCTATATTTAAACTGTTTTGTTTTGGCCTAATTGGAAACAATGTTCACGATGCACCATACCACCACTCACATCCTCACTCACTCATCACTCTCCCCGCCAACCCACTCATCACCCCACACCAGATTTATTGTTCCTGCTGTCAACAAGAGCCAACTCGCTTGCGAACGCGTACTTGGCACTAGTTGCGCTATTTCCTGCGCAATACGCAAGCCATGCTGCGCTTTTGTTCATGCGAACAGGACGCACTTGAAGGAAATTGCAATCTTGTAGGTCTATTTCGGCTTTTCCTCGAAAACTACGTCGGTGACACCCCAGGTTTTTATTGGTGCCGCCGAAAGAATCTTAGTAGGTCTTCTTAATCATAATAGAAAAATCAAAAAGCTTCGATTTGTTTTTATTTTATGCCTGGAAAACGGCAGAACATATTTCCGGTTTTCCCCATAGACTCCGTACAATTTTTTGAAATAATCACTGGGCCATTTTTGACAGCCTATAGCCTCAACAACGAAGTCTGTGACCCCCCATTTTTGTATTTCAGATTTGTCACCTACATCGATTAAAATACGCGTGTAATCCAAAATAAGAAATCGATCATTGTTTCAATTATCCTCTATAACCCTTAAGGATTCGCCCTTGCTCCCCCTCATCAAGTAGATTCAAGAGCTTCCGGTAGATATAGGCGACCTTGTTGCAAGCCCCTTCCCCTGGCTTGAAAATTGGCTTCCACTGACGTACCTCTCCACACACCTTCAGATTTTTTCCTTGTCTGGTCAAATTTCTTTTTTGAAAATATATTTTTTGAGCAATGGGGTCGCCGCAAGCTAAGTGTCAAGAAAAGGTTGGGAAACCTTGCCTTATACGCTGTGGTTGATGCTTATAGCCGACATCGTTTAACTGTAAATCAGTCAGTATAATGCCCTATCAATATTGATGCCATCCAATGAAATTTGAAAAATAGGGCTGATGGACAGGGATATAAAAATCCACATGGATTCTTTGTTGAATACCGTGTAGATTTAGTGTTATAAGGACAAAATAGTTCTCTGATCATTTGGCGATAGTTACATTTGGTAATACAAAACAGGAACGTGGCAATGGTTACCAGAAATTTGAAAATGCCGTCATGGAACAGCATGATAATAGGGTCAATTTCAGTTGGTACATGGGTCAATTTAAAGTATCTCCGATTTAGATAACATAGTGCAAATATATAGAATGGAGTTCCATAGGTTAAAATAAGAATAGTTTTGACTGTACTTAGTTACCGATGTAAGGGGGCACAGAAGTTCAACTTCCATTTGCATTCAAGGGCTGGACCTTGTTTTCCCTTACCCACTTGTGGTTAGAGCTTTCGCCTCACAGTCGGGATGTCGCGGGTTCAAATCCCTGCCGGGTCATACCAAAGACTTTAAAAATGGCACCTACAGCCTTCTTGTCAGACGCTCGGCAATTTAAAGAATTGAGTAGGGAAACAAACACGGCGGCGCTACCAGAAGACTAACCACCTACTGTAGCTTTCACTGGCTGGCATGATTGTGGCCTACCTGTTATGGAAAAAACGGAGATAGGCTTCGCTGTTCGCGCGGGAAGGACTACTACTTTTTTTTACCGTAATTTTTTTGCAAATGCCGAAGCCACCTTACAGTCGAACAAGGCGCTCTGCCTGAGTTGAACTTATTGAACTCGCTCGTGGAAGCAGGAACCTAGGCCAGGTGAAATTGGAGACCTTAAATATGGTTTAATAGAGTGATTCTCACCATTTATCTTAGTGTTTAGGAGGGGATCTACTCCACTCCTTGATGATGAATACTATCAGACGGGTGACCAATGACATGAAGTGGTAGAGCGCTTCAAACAAGGCCTAATAACTAGCAGGTCAGTCACATGAGCTTGAACCAGGAGCGCTAGGTGAGTTTCCGTGCACTGACCTCTACACATGGACAGCATGGTCTGAGTCGCCGATTGAAACGGAAGTTGCTTATTGCCCTTCGCAATATGGGCTGAAACAATGTCATACACCTGCTGGTGCACCAATTCCATACAGATGTTCTTGTTATACAAAAGTTCCTTTGACAATAAAGTGAAGCCAATTGCGCAGGGCAAATGTCAACTTCCTTTGTGGTTTCATCGCGACTATACAACGGTGCGCCAGCCCGCTATCCTTGCATATCGGTCTAGCCCTTTTCCTTTTCATCATTATCAATTTGCTTTTGTCACCTGTCCATTATGCCACCACACCACTGCAGTGCCATGGTGTAAAACGTTTTTTCTATGGAGTGTGAACTGCGCACTATGATGAGATTGCGATGTTTATAATTTCCGTATTGAATACGGGTTTCACATGTGGCACGCGACACCCTGGGTTTACGAAAGGCGCGTCAGAGAGTCAGAGACCGTCATTTAAATCTGCCAGAATATTCATCACCACCGGATTTTTTCTCCGATGTGGTCCCTGGGACCTTCCAAAGAAAAATAACGGGGCCTGAGTGAATATTCATCATTAACCAAGAAGAATAAGACAATTGAACAAAGGAAATTCTAGAAACACCTCGGCCTCAGGTGTGCAAATCTACTGTTAGCTATCTGTTTGCTACGATTCAGCCAAAGTAGTGATTGTAAGTTTATGCAAATGTCCTTCTTCAGTAGTTTTAAAGGGAACAATCTGAGAGTTTCCTGAAGACTCACTGAATCACTATCTTGGCTGATTCGTTGACGATATAATGTAGTAGCTAACAGCAGATGGTATCCGACCTATCACCATAGCTTATTGTATTGAGTCACCTGAGTTCCATGACTTCGAATCACTATCTTGGCTGATTCGTGGTCATATACAATGATGTTTACATGTGTATATATATTATCTAACCATCAGATGGTAATTCGACAATCCACAATAAGCTTTAAATTGAGTCAGTCAGCTGTTTCTTTCACATTCAAAAAAAATCGTTGTTTATTTCAAAAAGGAACGCAAAATGTTTCGACAACAGCTTATTGTGATTGTCGGATTACATCTTCTGGTTAGCTAATACATGTATATCGAAACGAATCAGCAAGCTCCCGCGCATTCAAAGTCATGGAAATCTTCAAAAGACATTTGAACACGTTCTTTATTTAAAATGGTAAACAGATTGAATCACTTGCTACCCCGTAACGACAATCATTTTAAAAATAAATTGAGGGAGAAAACGTATAACAAGCGAAGGAAATTCTGCCTTTGGGGGGTTTTCTTTATGCGCCAATCGAGTGCAATTGAAGCCGTAGACAAAACCTATTTAAAGATTGGCCCAAGATATGATACATCTTCTAGCTTAAAACTTCTTCTTTAAAGCACTAACCTGCGTAACAAGCATTCGTAGGGCACCGCGGATAACTCTGGATAATCAAGATCTTTAATATAATTTCGTGGTGTCTGAAGCCGGGTGTCAGATATACGTGTGAAAGGGTTATTTGAACCGAATCTACTTAAATATCCAAATCTAGCTTCCTACTAAATAACCATTAGACACGGCTCAACCAGTCAATAGGTAATCTTCCCAAAAATGGGGACCATTTCTAAATCAGATCAGCCTTTCCTTCCTCGACAATAGGATTATCTCTCCAGAAGATTAAACCTATTATCGACTAGCAATTGTTACGGGTGTAATCCGGTCGTTTCGTATGTCAACTGGAATCCGCTTTGAGTCCTGCACCCCGATCGAAATGATCACTACACAAAGTCTATACGGCCTGCAATAACATTCCAAAAGGTGCGTGATCCCGTAACCAGGGAGTTAGGTAACCACTTCGATGGCGAATTATCGACTAGACCTTGGTGTTACTCCTGCACAAGTGAACATAACATTGCAATTGGCATTTATTACTTCAGAAAAAACGGAACGTTGCTTCAAAGATATTTAAAAAACACGAAATAATATTCTCAATTTTCCTGAATTTATATACAATTGATTTTCGGTCTTGTCACGAATATATGCAAGATAAGAATTCAAAATACAACAGCCATCGTATAAAAATAATGAGTTTTGATAAGGTCTGGCTTGCCTGTTCAGACTATACGACCTAGCGGCTCGCTAAAGGCTCGCCGCTAGCGGATCTAATAGGCCCACCAGACCTTATCAAAACGCATAATTTTTTCATACAGTGTGCTTCTCATCCTTTATCATGATGAGAGGTCAGTGGGTTCCGTGTTTTAATGTGGGTTTGCGTTAAGATCTTCCGCCGACATTTCCGCCACTGATTGTCCAGGGTAATTCCTGTGCAAAATAGATTCGTGGAATGTAGCATCTCGCTAGTGCACTGTATTTCCGTCTGAGAATTAAAGCTCACTGGCAACATTTTTTCACAAAATATGAAATTTCTTCAATTTGCTCTCAATGATAGTCTAGGCCATTGGAAGACAAGATAGATTTTACACATAAAAAACATACCCCAAAACGGATATGGACAGTTGAGTTGAGGATAAAGACAAATCCAGGTAATCTGTAGCCAAATTTTTTAAGTTTTCCATAACTTTAATCACAATGTGTATATTACATGAATATTTTGAACTCGTACTCACTGATATTAAACCAACAATGTTATAGACCGATCAAACAGTGATAGCATGGGAAACAATGCATACGGCGTGCGTGTTCTGTTGTTTAAATGCCATTTTCGTCGTCCTGCTTGAATTTAAAGTCTGACTCAGAGATGTTCGAATATTTTTTTGTGTAATAATGACAAAATAGTCAACTAGCACTAAAGATATACCTAAAATGCACATTCCCGAAATTTGAAGATGAATCGTTTTTCGTTTTGATTCGTAATCACTTATGTTACGTATTAAGTCCCATAGGAATTACTGTGTATAACAAAATTCCGAATCCGAATGTTATACAAATTGTGGATTTTCTATATATACTGAATTTGATTTAAGCTTAGCAATTTCACACAGTGATCAATTTGGAAAAAAACCAAAGCCAAACAACAAAAAAAAAAAATTATAGTACAGCGAAAACACCGATCTACTCGAGATTTCGAATACTTATTTTTAATGTGTAATAATGAAAAATCAGTCAACTAGAACTAAAGATGTAACCTAAAATGCACAAGTCCGAAATTTGAGATGAATCAAATCATTTTATCTTCTGAATGCAGTAGAATCATTTATTGGTAGTATTACGTCCCGTAGGATACGGTGTATAACACAAAATTCCTGATCCGGATTTTTTTTATAACAAAGTTGTGATTTTCTGATATGAAGGGAATTCGATTTTAGCTATTACTTTCATCACCCGTGATTAGTAATATTGACAAGCATTAAATGTACATACAAAAAAACAACGATTTTTTTGGAAAATTGAGGGCGGCCCGCCCTCTCAGGAAAATCCTGAGTCGGCCTTTAAACGTCGGCCCCGGCGACGTTAAATGAATAAAATCGTCTGTTAAACCCATAGGCAGCTGATTTGGTCCTTAATTCATTTTCGGGTGAGGGCTTTTGTATATAAAAGCCTACAAACCATGCAAAAATATCGATTTTGAAAAATCCTTTGAAGGGCGCACTTTTTTAAAATTGCCATGTCTCTTAAGGGCAACACAACGATACGTTCCGATTAACTAGACGCTTCGGGCGGCTGATTCCGCCCGCGAAGTAGTGCTGCCCCTCGCGTTTACTATTTTGGGAATCGGCAAAAGTTATAGTGGTAATGGGGTTTCTAGTCGCCCAATGATACGCATTCCCTATTTGTGACCTAGTTCTATAACCTTCCACATGTGACCTTGTTTGAGTATGTTGAGGCCAAAGTAACTCAATATCAATGATAACTCTTTGATTCTTCCGATTGTTTGGGCACATTCTGAGAACTTTAGTTACTCTAGGCGGGTCCCCCCCGGGGTTTCGCGTTCATCTGGGTTTTCCGCGGATCACCTGACTATAATGACCCTTGGGGTTTTGTGGTTTTTTCACCTCGAATGACCCCCCCCGCCTTGTCGTGACCTTACATTTTCGCAGCACATCGACCTCCGCCCACGCAATTTCATCTGGAATACCACCTTCAAAATTTTCGGCACTCAACAATTAACCCCACCCCCAGTTTCATGTCCATACACCAATGTTAACCCTATTTGACCTCCTTTGACCTTGAATGACCCCTGATGACCTTGCGTTGACCTACAAAATTTTCGGCAGTCAACAATCAACCCACTCTCAAGGTTCATGTCATACAACACCATACCCTCGAATGACCTTTGATACCTTTGATCCACTACCCAAAACAAACTCGTCTCAAGAAGGTCAAGGGGCACGCACCCAAGTTTCAGGAACGTGCAACCTCGTCTCGCGAGAAAAAAAAATGGCAAAATGGTTTACCTTTTGTGAATCTTTACTTTTTTACATTTTCCCCACCCCTGCCCCCGTCAGACCCGTGGAGGACCCCTTTGGGGCCTGATTACATGGTAAGTAGGGGCTTGACCCTCCTACAATATAACCAAGATTTGGGTACTCTAAATAATCACCTAGAAAAAGGGGTATGGTGAAATGTTTACGTTTTTGTAAATGTGACTGTTTTTACATTCCTTCTTCCCACACCCCCCTGTGGTCAGACCCAATGGAGGACCCTGGGGGACTGAATTATATGGTTAGTATGGGCTTGTCCCCTCCTACAATATACCTAAGTTTGGTTTCTCTAACTCAGCTAAAAAACAGGCGGTTCTGGTTCTCAAACAACAGTCTCAGTCTCGCGCTGGCTTTCACAATTCACAGCTTAACTGATACAAAAGTAGCACACCAGACTGCAACTGTTACAGTCCCAGGGTGTCCCCATAAAATTGGGCAAGCAGATAACTTTCCAATTTCTCTCACTATTTTTACTTTCCCACTATTTCATTTGACACCAGAATGACACCACTACCCTAGTGTCACAACATTTCCATTTGAGACCTTAATCTGCAATTGAATCCCCCCCCCCCCCCTACGAGCATAAGTCAGAGATGTTTAGGAGTAGCACCCCTGGTTTTGCATTTATAGTATTCTTTACTTCCTGCCCTTTCATTTGACAACCACCCTAGGGGTCACAAACAATTTTTCCATTGTGGAGACATTATCTTGCAAGTTGAAATCCCCCCCTACGAGCATAGTCAGAGATGTTTAGGGAATGTGCACCCCTGTGTTTTGCTTTAAGTATTCTTTACTAGCTCCTGCCCTTTCATTTGACACCACCCAGGGGTCCCAACCATTTTCCGTTTGGGATATATTAATCAAGAGAAGTCCTCACAAGAAGCATAACACGATGGTTTGGAGTAGCACCCCCCGGGTCTGCAATTTTGATAGTATTCTATCAATACCCTCTACCTTCATTTGACACCACCCTAGGGGTCACAACATTTTTCCGTTGTGGGATATCATCTTGCAAAGTCCCCACATGAGCACAAGTAAGAGACGTTTAGGAGTGCACCCCCCGGGTTTTGCATTTATAATTCTATACTCTCACTCTTTCATTTGATACCCACCATAGAAGTCACAACAGCTTCCGGTTTGGGAGATATTATCTTGAAATGTCCCCAACATAATCATAACCAGAGATGTTTAGGAATACCCACCCCCGGTTTGCATTTTAATATTCTTTATTTCCTGCTCTTTTTTGACACCACCCCATGGGTTTCACCATTTTCCATTGTGGAGGTATTAATCATGAAAAGTCATACAAAAAATCCCTAAAATCACTAATTAGTAAAAATATGAAAATTTTTTATTCAATTTGGCAACACTATTTTTGACAAAATCATGACCATTTTTGTAAATTTGAGTCCCCAACAAGGTCCAGAAAGCGTAGAAATGGCCCAATTTTGCGTAATTTTTCTTCCCATTTTCCAAGAATGTAAAGAGGCTGGCAACCCCAAACTGACCCAGTGCAACCACCAGACTAGAAAAACCAGTTCAATGAAAACATGGGCACTTATCTATGGTTGTGGTTTACTCCTCTCTCTCTCCTCCCCTCTCTACTCTCCCCCCCCCCAGCCTATAACTGCCAAATAAACACATGCGGACCTAGTTTTCATTGTAAGGTAAACAAACTCCTGATCTTCAAATTCTTTTTGAAGGTGTAGTATTTCGCACTGACCATTGACAACCTGAGCAAATTTGGTTGAAATGGACCAAGCATTTAGCATGTTGCAATTTTAAAATAATCAAAGAATGCCCCTTTAAGTGACCCACATGCATTTTGACCACAATTGCGATTCATACAGATGTACGGCATAGAAGTCTCATGTAGTGAAGGAATTTTGCATATCCAATGTACCATTTCAGTGATACAGCAATTATGCATATTTAATTAGATCAATTGCATCAAAAAATTCCCCTTTAATCGGCCCACATGCACTTTGAACCAATTATGATTCACCCAAAAGATGCATGGCATAGTATTCTTTCATGCAGCGAAGGAATTTTGCCTATCCGATGTACGGTTTACATACCTAAGCCGCATGTATCACACACTTTCAAATTGCAAAGAAAGATGCGCACCTTGATAGGCTTTCATGCAGTGAAGGAATTTTCCGCATCCAATGTACCGTTTCAAAATTATAGCAATTACGCTGATTTTTGCCTATTAATTAGCTCATTGCATACTTAATTTGCCCGAAATACGCCCGAAATCTAATCAGTTCGAGAACTCTCCAGCCCGCTCCAGTCAGTCCTGAGGTCACAGTGACACAATTGATAACCGTAGAAATTGTTGTACGAGGTCAGTAGGCATGGATTTGCACAAACACAAAAGACACGCATCCTTGCTCTTTGTTTGATTCCCACACAGGTCTGTAGTGTAAATCAGTGATGTTTTTCGCCATGTTAAAGTATAGGGGAATTCATGTTCAAACTGGCAATCTATGAACTAACCATGGTCTACGCTTTCTCAAAACAGATACAGCTTCACGTACACAGACTTGTTTACAGATAAGATGTCCCTTTATGATTTGGTCAACTTTAAAATGTGGGGCTCCTGAATTTGTCAAGACCATGCATTATTTAAACACGATTTTTTTCACTTTTCATCCTGGTTTTTAAACCCCAAAATATCATTATAATTATACCATCTGGGGTATGCCCCCCCCCCCCCCCCCCCCCGATGACTTTGGCCGGGAAAAAATTTGCAAAAATCATGCCAAATCAGCCGTTTTTAGCCCTCTGGCCGGGAAAATTGGTCTTTTGACCCCCCGTTACGCCACTGTTGACCTTTTATTGATTTTTGCTGTTTTAAACCTGAACCATGAGATGTAACAGAGGAGTAGTCCCATTTCCTGAAAAATCCAAAATTCGAACCGGTCTCGAAGCTGTCCTCTCTGT
>JAMKCH010038812.1:0-19217 GCA_023653785.1 Ophioderma brevispina | reverse complement strand
TGTTACGGTTTCTCCCTTACTTGCAGGTTTATAACTATATGTGGTTCATGTTGTCAAAGTTCTTCATCGTGTATTTAGTTTATTTTCTACCAATTGCGTGTTTTCATTCCCAGTATTTTCTTCCGGTTGTGTGGTTCTTCATTTATAGCTTTTTTTTCATGTCTCATTATTCTCATATTCTTTGTTCCATCTGAGCATCGGTTTGAATTTTTTTTTTTTTTTCCTTTTTTCTTTTCACGCTTTCTACGCTGCATCGAGCATTCTCCCGAACATTGTGCCCTTGTTCACCAATTCTTGATATTTTTGTACAAAATCAATCAATCCCATGAATGCCTAATTTGTTCAAGATAATCAATCTGGGCACTTGGAATCCAAAACTCCTGTAAGTTCAATGAATGTAAGCACAATTTTATTAATGACAGTTACTTCACTCTTGATTCGCTGGAAATAATCAGTATAGATAGCCTATTAGTAATAATTTCTACAATCACTTGTGTATTAGCTTATTCTACATTTGTAGAAGAGTACATGCAGTTACGTACAGTATAGCTTATATTTTAATACAAAATTTGAGTTTAAATCAACCTCCTTGAATTAAGTTCATCAGGGATGATGCATCTTTTATTGCCTTTAGTTTTTCAGAATTAGATGATTAAGCAGCGTATCATATCAAAGTATCTGGGCATTACCGTAAGGTGACTCATAGACCCACTTTTTCTGACACACTTATGATTTGGGAAAACCTTCAGAAAAAAAAAACACAGGTTTATTTGTTAAGTTTCCAAATTCATAGTTGTGGTCAGAAAATAGTGGGTCAAGATGGGTCACTTACAGAATGCAAAAAAATTCTCTCGTTATTAAATATATTCCCTTAATAAATACTGACCACATCCTTACATAACATTAAAAAAGCTCAAGAAGGCAAGTAGACCAGGTTTTGTTATCAAACATGTTTGCCATTTAGAATCATGTCTATCTGTATAGCCTAGGGATATTGTGTTCCAGATGTTCGAAGCCTAATTATTAACCCAGCTAAACACTTCTATGTCTATGCTAGTTTAACAGGCCAATCCGCATCCCATTTAAATGATTTGCAGGTTGGATAAGGAGATGAATAGATGATAGAGCCCAACGTATTGGTCCCTACTTATGTTACTGGCTTCCTTAAATCCCAAATTAAACTATATCGTCATGTTTTGGTAGCAAGAGCCAAGAAAGGAGGATAAGGCAACCAAAAATACTGAATAGGTGTTACAATTTGTTTAAATCAATCTGAAGTGGGGTGTGTGATGTCGCACGTGTTGTGTTCAGATAGAGCTGAAGAGCCACTCCACACTGTGAAATTTTACATGTCCGGGTTAGTACACCGGGAAACCGATAAACCAACCTTCTGTTGAGCCCTTCTTTCTTGTCGCCCCCACCACAGTCCCCTGGTCCCCCTTCTCCGTTGTGCGCGCGTCATGACTTCACTCCACCACTTATTCCCTTTATTACCATTCACACATACCACACAGTCCTCCCCACCACAAACCCTAAAACAGATTTCCCCCTCGACAAAATTAATTGGCTTTTTTTTTTTCACGACCTTGATTTTTTTTGGGAGTGGACCGCGAGCCCCATAAAAAAACTTGTGGCATCCTTTTTTATGCTTTTTTGTCAAAAAGGTTAACATTCCAAAAAAGAATCCACTTATGACAATTTCACCCCCCTGGCCAATTTTGGGAAAAATCCCCTTAAAGAAAAATTAGCCACCTCCCATAAAAAAAGTCCTGCGTTACGGGCATGGTGGGGAGGGAGGGGTTATAAGCAACGATAACTTACTAAGCTCTTGAGGTCACACAATCAGCAGTATCAAAAACATTATTTATTGGTGAATATCAAAAATTGAAATACTGCACTTGTGATCTATTTAAAGCCACAATCAGTGATTTTGTTCCAAAATTCAAAATGCCATTTTGTCTCTAAAGTGTGAGTGTCATGGTTAAGCAAATGCCAAGGGCAGATTAGTTGGTGTCATAAAAACACTACCAAAGCCAAAGCTAGTGAAATATCAGATTTGCCTTAAAGGTACTATCAGTAATTTGATAAATTTGCCGGAAATCGAAAAAAATCATTCAAAAATCAGATTTTTGCATGTTTGTAACAAGTACAAGGTATCATGGCATACACTGCAAATAATCGGACCAGAAGCAACCTAATAAGGGACAAAATCAGAAATGTAGTAATTACTGTACGTTCGGACACTTACTACAAAACACGTATTCAATGGTAGATTCGGATCTTAATTATTATTATTATATTATTATAGCTTCTTTAAACACGGTAAAACCACCCGTTCAACAATAATACATTGATCTTCCACGGGGCCGTGGATTATACACAAATAAAACACAAAGAAAATTTTACACCAAAGATAAATCATAAAAATACATATATACAAAGGTATTCAATCACTGATAAAATACCACATAAATATAAACCAATGTAATTAAATATAAAAAGTAGATCAACAACTTTATGTACCAAAATAAGATTAAACTGCACAGGAGTTAGTTTAGCACGGTGTGAAATATTGCTAGCATAAATAGATGGAACAAGATACATCCAAACATTTAAAATATAAATGATCAAATTAATTACTTAAAAGTTGGATTAAAATGGATGAAACGTGAGCTTGCATTCAAATTACGTCAATTTTTTAAGTAATTCATGCATGGCGCCACGGTAACCAAGGCTTCTCTTTTTATAATTCGTAAAAGAGCCTTTCGTTGTTGTTCCTATTATGTTGGTCTCGTTGCGCAAAGTAACTTACGAGAATTCTACAGAATTATCCTTCACTTTAAAAACTATTCCTGCAAATTTCAAATATTTTTCACTCTTTCGGATAGATCACTGATAGTGTCTTTAAACCATGAAGTGTATAAGACATGGTTTCAGGAATTGACTGAGGTTTTAGTGCCAAGTGTGAAAAAAATCATTAATCGGAACAAATATACCATGTTTCATTTTTAAGATGTCATTTATAGGGTAAAATTTCCATAGATATGAAATGTTCTATCGAAAACCCTATATTCCTACAACATTTTGCTACAAAATTATGATTTGTGGCCAATTTTGTCGAAAATGGCCATATTCGGGTGACAAAAATTTTCACCTACAACTTGGAAATACTTACAGAGGCTACAATTACATATATATGACCCTTATAATGTTAAATATATCAGTTAAAGGTACTCACTAATGGATTCAAGTATTGTATCCCCCTGGACGTGAAAAGCAGGGGGGATATGCGAGGGTGCGCATGTCCGTAGTATGTGTATGATGTATGTGTGGTGTGTTCCAGTTTTGTTAGGTTTTCGTTTTCGTGTCTCTTCGAAAATTTAAGTCCGATTACAACCGAACTGGGGTCGAAGGGCAATACGGTTGCCTTCATTATTTCTTGAGGTCAAAGGTCACACACCTAGGTCACAGGTCATCTGCGGACATTTTTCCCTTTGGTTAGGCTTTCATTTTCAGAAATGCGTATTTTTCTAGTATTTTCATATGAGAACAATTGATGAATTTTGATGCTAACTGACAACTGTGCCAACTAACCAACTTGGTGATAATGCCATCTGCCAGGGGATCGCGCCAGTTACTTGCTGTATTTTTAACCCTTGTGCTAGACACCAGGGTTAAGCTATGACGCACGAGGATTGTAGTCCCAATTGTGGTGGGTTTTGTATATAGGGGCTACATTCTTATGTATGGATGACAGAAATTTTGGAAGTGGGGAGGGGAGAGCGTGAGTACGGGACGTATAGAGCGATCTCCCAAAATCGGGGTGCAATTTGTCCGTGGAGCGTTTTTTTACACTCAAAGTCCAGAAATTTTGCTTGAAAGTCATCGGCCTTGTGTGCATTTCTATGGTGGATGCGAAAGGCCGACCATTGAGGCAAAGGATTTACAGTGTGCAACTCTATGCTCAAAAGTAAAGGGCCTTCTGATATCTGGATAGGGCTTTCAAGTTTCACTAGTTCCACTAATAGCAGTGAAAGATTTACTACCACGTTTTAGCCAATTTAGGCATTGACCTTACTAAAAGGTCCATGGTCGCACTCACTCTACCTCTGGCAGAGGGAATATTTGAACAAACTATGTTTAAACATATCTATTTTTAACTTTCCAACTAGGCCTTCTCTTAATAAATAATGTTAATTTTAAAATGTGTATTAATTTAATCAGGTCTATTATAGAACTCAAGCTTTAGCCATTTACCACAATCAATGCCCCACATTCTATGTGAAAAATTAAAGGAGCTGCAAAAATGTTACTCTGGTTGGAAGGGGGGGATCATTAACAAGGACAAAAATTGACGATGCTGATAACATACTGCTAATTAAAATTTAAGTTCCATTGTATTCTTGAGAGAGGCCAATTCCAATAGCTGAGTAATCACTTGGGAGTAAAGTTCATATGAT
Source organism: Ophioderma brevispina (assembly GCA_023653785.1). NCBI lineage: Eukaryota > Metazoa > Echinodermata > Ophiuroidea > Amphilepidida > Ophiodermatidae > Ophioderma > Ophioderma brevispina. The sequence goes on along the minus strand of JAMKCH010038812.1, from coordinate 14,757 downwards.
TATCTAGATAAATGATAGTTATGTTATAACTTCAATTAGCACTTCCAATTCAACATTTGGGGTTGTCATTGATATGTTCATCCCAGAGTAAAACTTTCAGTAGTCACTTGACCCTGGGACATGACATACTGGTTCAACTTTTAGACTTCAACTAGCAGTGGGTTATTTATATATTTAAAGTCATTTTCATTTTCTTAGGACTCTTAGTTGTGGGACTTATCAGCTGAAACAATACTTAGATCCGCAAAAGTATGTAGGACCACCTTTCCTCAACAAACATTTGTTATACATGTGAACATAATTGTTTTGAACACATAAAATATAACAAATAGTGACTACTCTGTATTATTTACACCACAAACTATGATCAGGCCCTTAGACTATTGAATTATGTATCTTATTTAATGTGGCAATGAAATATTGTAAAAATAGACAAGTGACTATAGCCTATTATAGAGATTCAATTGTCTTTACACTATATTTTATCGTCCTATCAAATAAGAAAATAATTTCTACTACCTATTGATTTTTCACTTGATCTTGGAGAAGTAGTAAGAAACTGTGTGCATGTTGTTTACCCAACTTGTATGTCCTGCATAAGGGAGAGACCAATGTTTACCATTTACAAAAGTCAAATTCTTTTTTGTGTTCCATTTTACAAAAACCGAATTGTTTAACCTGAGTTTCTGTCTAACATGAAAAAATCAAGAAAAATGACCATAACACAGTCTAACGTACCTGTGGAGAGATATCAGTCTTTGAGTCCAGGAGTGTTCACAAAGTTGGCTACGCCTGACTCGTCCGGTGTTCACCAAACATCTCAAGATACAAAACAGACAATTTGGAACAGATAAAACGGATTTGAAAGCAAGACTGTGGCCTTTGAAGGTGATTAAGTATCATGTCACAACTATTATTTTGTAATTGCCAAAGAGGGCCACTTTTTCAATTATACCCGTTTTTTGGACATTGCTGTAGATACCTTCCTGTATCATAAGCAAGGGTTTCCATGCATCGTGATGCTCTCGTTTTATAAGATATTTGATAATTTTCACACCAGAAAACCATCCAAATTTGACATGTCCGTGACAAATGACATCAAAATTTAGCACTTTCTAAACAAAAAATTAACTTGCACAAATCACATCTCTGGAAAAGAAGGATCTAAAGTGTGATACCTGTTCAGTTAAGCAGAATTTAATGATATTCAAATTGTACCTAACTTGGTTCATTTCAAGTATAGGAATAAAATTCCAAAAAATCCAAACACATTTCCCCCCTAACCCTTGATTTCCCAGTGCATGAAAAAAAATTGCATGCAATTAAAATTGGAATTACGAGAAAACACAATAAAAGAGTATAGGCTTTTTTTCAATTTGGGAATACAAATTTTACCTAAAATTCAGCATTTCGAGAACCGAGAAAAAAAAAACGAACGAGTGAGATTGTGAAAAGTTAATCGATATGACCCAAAAACATATTCCTACAAGAATTAAAATTACATTTTGTCAAACTGCAAAAAATTTGAGTAATTTTTTTTTTTAAAAGCAAGATGCAATTTTCAGCAAAATACCATAGGTTTCTATGGGCCTTGGCATTGCGCAATACCCCAAAATAAGTATATTGGAACGCATCAAACATTTGCATTTTACTTCAGATGTGAATTCTCACAAAAGTTGAACCTCGAAAACATTTGTTTGTTTCATTGTTATAGCATCTTCACATCTTTTAAATCTTTTGGCAGTAAAAACATAGTAGAATTGAAATATGTCAAATTATTTATTTTGATTGATTTTGGCCCTTTCTTCAGTTGTAATGGAAAGGGAATCCAATTTGGCTTCAAAGCAGAAAAAATTGGAGATAGAGCAACAAAAGGGAAATTCTGTGTGTGGTACAGTAACACATAGCTTTTAAGATTTTTTGAATATTAAATAAAAAACAAAATACCTATGCTGTGCCTAACTTTTTTAGACAATCCTGTTTTGAGGGAGGCCTAAATTGTTTGTAAGTTGGTGCCAAGAAACGAAATGGCTTTACTAGTTGGAGGTTAGTGAAAGAGGCCTAAAATCAGGAATTAAATTAAACTCCAAAGGAGCATTTTATGCTTCAAACTGTTATGCGCTTCTTTTAAAAAAACAAATGAAAATCGGCCAAAGCCGTGAATGAGTGTAATGGGTTGGGGTATATGGACAAGCCCCCCCCCGTGGCCACTAAACGGAAGTCATCGCGGATATTTTTTAATTATCAAAACCCAAAGCTAATTTTTTTTGTGATGTTCACCCATACATGTGTCTAAATGCTTACTGACAGAAAGTAGGGTGGAAACACGGTCAAGCCCCATTGAATCCAATGATGTTGACCTTGGTGCCCCCTACATTGGGAACTAAGCATTTAAGCAGTCCAAACTATTCCTTATTTTAATCCTATGAGCTCCATCAATAATTGAGTATATTCAATATAAACATCGTTGTCCAACGCGAGAGGCCCACAGTATTATGTGAACCCTTGTTGTGTCACGACCGTCCCTTGTGTTGTGCTCTCTCCTTGTCCGTCGCTAACCTGTTGCCATCAGGTGACGTTGTTGCTGTGTTGTCACGTCGGCTATTTGTGTTCATTCACTTTTGGGGGGGCCTATTACCCATTCATTCAAAAACCCCACCCACCCCACAGTTGGTTAAAAATTTTTCTCTTAATATTGTCAATGTGGGTGTGCTTTCAGTAATTATAAGCTTAAGTTGTATTACATTTTTAGAAATATAGAATGCACATGCTGCCGTTGGTCACTTATTATTTAAATATATTTAGATGTTACCGTCTGAATGAATGGTTGGGCCGCTCCCTCATGTGTGCAAGCATGGATTAGTATAGTAATAGTATATATTTAAAGTAGAGTACTGGAGCTGCCTCTTCCTTATTGCGACTTCTAAGATGTGGATCTGTGAGTAATGCCTGTAATATCTTTCTCACAGTCCGGATCATAACGATCCCACCCCACCATGATGGGGATTGCTGCTGCGAATGTTTGACTGCTACAAACCCCATGAGTTGTCGCAAACTTCTGGATCGCTTGCATCTACTCCTTGAGGTGCTTGGATGTTCATTGTGGCTCCGACAAAGTTGGTGCACAGTATCAGAGGTTAATCTTTAACATGGCCTCTCCTGCTGAGGAAGCGTCATAGGGCATTTATGCAGGAACTACTGTCATGTTCTGTCGACTTCAAATGTATTGCACGACTAGCCAGCATGTGAACACGACTCCATATCTTTTCCTTACACTTCTGCCTTGCTGGATTTCAAAAGGCCCAAAGTAGTCCACTCCGGTATGGCAAAGGTGTCATCGGATTTCACTCGAGGGCTGGCAAATCAGCATCATTTGGGAACTAGCTTTAGTCGTTTGTCTTTTGCATATCAACACTAAGGAGGATTACTATTAACAGCCACCTCCAGCCGTAGGACCCAGTACCTTGCCTCCATTCGGATATAATGTGTTCTACCCTGTGGTTCATTTGAGGTGTATATGATCCAATATAAATCCCCAAATTGTGGTGTGGGGGGAGGATCATTGATGTTGCCTCTTCGGGGCTCGTTGGCATTGTGAAAGTTCTTTTGTTTTTACCCACCTACTTCAGGAGACCATTTTGCAAAACTGGATTCAGGTTCACAGATGCTTGTTGCTTTGATCCCTCCTGTTGTCTTTTGTCTTGGGATTGGTTTTCACAATGTGGATCTGGCGGTGTTCTCTAGAAGTCTGATTTTGACCAATTTGATTAAGAGTGCTGATTTCGTCAGCAAATGCTTCTTTGCTGAAACATACACGCACTATGGCTTCTTCGGCTTGGCCGATGTCTCTAAGGTTAGGCACCCCCAGGGCCCCCCCCCCCCCCCCCCCCCCCCCCCCCCCCCCCCCCCCCCCCCCCCCCACCCCCCCCCCCCCCCCCCCCCCCCCCCCCCCCCTGGGTCGCCAGTTCTTCCAACAGGGGGAAAAAATGTTTTTTTTTTCCTATTGGAGAAAATAGGTTTGCAGTTTTGGTTTTATATTATAGAGTGAATGAAATATAGTGAAATACTTTCAAATAACCATTCAGGGAACCCCCCTACCTACCCCAACCCCACACACAAAAAAACAGAACAAGTAAAAAAAAAACGATAAAAACCAAAATTGTTAAAACATTAAAAAAACACTTTTCACACCAGCAAGGCCAAGTAGGGACTCCTTGTACAGACTGAACATATTCTATTTCTTTAAACAAAAGTTATGTCTCCCAGGTTCTCCCCATAAGCAAATACAAGTTAGTAAATGGTTGCTACTTTAATGATTTGTGGTTTTAAAATTAACAAATTGGCCATGTAGATTTTAAAGCTTTTTTTTCATTGTTTGATCTACAATTACACTATGATAGTATAAATGTCCACATGGAAAGATTGGCAAATGGGCCAGGGGTTACAATCATCATCTGCATAATTTGATTGCAAGACATACAAATTGTGAACAAAATTTACTACACCTACGTTGCACGCGTATCGAACATCTACCCCTCACCCCACAGTTTAACATCTGAAAAAAAACCAGATTGTCTGTAAACTAACTAAAGTAGCTTGACTGATTGAAGTCCAAAGCAGATGAATATGGTGTAATTTAGTTTGTTGGTCTAATACATTTTCTTCTTTTCCAGTTTCTTCCATCTTCTTCCAGTTCTTCTGGAAGAAACTGAAAGAAAACCCCTTTTCAAGCTTTCTTCCATTCTTCCGGATGAAATAGGTTTCTTCCTGGGAGTTTCGACTCTGCAGTGCTTAGGTAATTGTATCGTGATGTCTCTTGTCCCTTGGATTATTGTAGCAATCTCTTCTTTAAGCGCATCCCCATGCAACTGCTCTTGTTAGTCTTGTCCAACTCAAGGAGTAGTTGGATGGTCTTGATGGTGTCTTGTGTTCAGTGGCCTTTGTTAGCCCCAGCTTCACCTTAAAATTGCGTATACTTTGGAAGCTGTATCTTGGATTCTTGACCTCTGGGTCTTAATTAGAAAGGACACCTGCTTTCGTGGGCCAACTTCTTCACTTGGCCATTTCTGTTCCCTTTGACCTCGGCATCAGAACCTATGGACCTTGAAACCCATACTACTGTTATCGTCTTTCCACGGTAGATCATCTTGAACAGAGTCAGTGGGGTTACTCTTGTTGGTCACATAATGTGCCATGTGAAGGACTCGATGCATTCTTATAAACCTCAAAACGATTAGCAACAAACGTGTGGAATCTCGCCGCTTCGTTGTTTATGTACTTCAGCAAGTTTGACTGTCAGTCCAAAAGTAGTCTTATCGAGAGGTAATGTCCGCTCTCTCTGTAGCATGTGTTGTCTGACAGCTAAGGTTGGTGGCGTAAGCTCTAGCCTGGGGATTGATATTTTCTAGCCTTGGCTGACACAAAGAGCAATGGATTTCTTTTCTGTCAGATACAGGACTCACTGGGGTCTGCCAAAGCAGTGCCATCTGGACATGAGTGGTTTTGTGAACTCAGCGAGTCTTAGCATCGGCTGTCTTCTACTTCTAGCTCCTCGTCCAGTTGACTATCATAGGCATACTCTGACCAAATCAAGATAAACTAGATGGGGCACTAAATTAGTAATGACGTTGTCACTTGGCTTACCTTCATGAATCTTTTCTTTCACATTGGGTCTTTCAAACATTCACTGTTAGCTTGTCAATGAAGGTGTCTGGCTAGGTCAGAAGATGGTAAAGTTCTTCCTCAAGAACGAATGGGGGCCGGGCCCCTATGTACTTGAAATAAAAACCAATCATACGCACCTGTGGTGAAGTATTGCCCGACTCTCTATAGTGCAAAGTAAGCTACATCAATATTTAGCAGCTAGTTGATGGAACATAGTTTACTTTGTCTCTTCGGAGTTGAGGTCCAAGGTTAATTATAAAACTTACATAAGGCCACGTTTTCTCAAAAGCTCCTGACACGTTTCTTTTCAACCGGTTAGTTAATGGTAAGAGGGCCGCCACTAGTAATACGTAGGTGGCCGGTCGAGTCCGGCCAAGCGACATGGGTTTCTTCAACACTTGTGTGCGCTGGCCGTCTTCAGGAAACGATTAATAAAATATTCACCATTGTCTACCCGGAGAACTATAGTTAAAAATTGCAAAGGCGAATTTGACAAAAAAACTTTGCGGGTTTTTTTTCTTTTCATTTCATTACAACTATATTTTTTATTCCATGAAATGAAAGTGGATCAAAATCATGGCGTCTTTGAAGGGGTAACCCTCTTGAACACCAAATTCCTAGACAAAAATTAAAAAATAAAAATAAAATAAACCACATTCTGCATTAGGTTTTCAATTTCTGAAGAGCTTTGAGTCAAACAATGTAATTACTGGACAATACTTGCAGTTAGGTGATTCAACCCCCCCAAAAAACCAATTTCCACTGTCGGGGGATTAAAGAAAATTCGCTGTCGTAGTGCTCATTAGTAACCATAGGTAACTGGGTCAAGCCTCTATCCGAATTATGATACTCCATAGGGTTTGTGTTGCGATCATTGTGATCAGTAGTGCAAGCCAAAGTTAGCGTGAGCCTGTTGAACCAGCAACGATCATATATTGTAACGTGCACTACGACTATGACGTCAGTGAATTATTAAGCTCATCCATGTGAAAATGCATTATACAAAAGGGGGGGCAATATACACACTTTAAAATGTCATCAATAAATTCTGGTTCTACAGATATGCATCGTTTTAAGAAGAACATTTGCCTCAACATTCACAATGCCACATCTCAAGAACAAGTAGTAATAAAGTGGAATTTGAATGCTTGGGTGCTGGTCCAACCATGCCTAGTTTGGTAAAGACACTGTCAGTGATCCGACACTGTCAGTGATCCACTCGAAAGAGTCAAAATATTTTAAATTTGCAGGAAGAATAATTCTGTAGAATTCTCATAAGCTATTTTTTCCAAGCAAAAAAATATGGAAAAGGAAGAAAACAACAGTGTCCAAAGATACATATCTCATACGGACATTAATGAATAAAATATGCGATTTTGTCCTTATTAGGTTGCTTTTAGTCCTATAACTTGTGGGGTATTTGTCAGGATACCTAAACTTGTTACGAACATGCAAAAATCTGATTTTGGATTATTTTTTTGATTTTCTGGTTGAGCAAATCACTGATAGTGCCTTCAGGATGCAATGAACGACCACAAAAATCAAAATAATGTATTTTGCACCCTTAAAGTGGCCTAACACAGAATGAAAATGATTCTCGCGTGAAGCATTTAGTGCATGATTGAAAAGTATTCCGACGGTAGGATCCTTTCACGTTATCTATGAACGGACTATAATGTACTTCTGCTTTGTCACAACCCCGTAAGAATACAAAAGAAAATACAGTCGATAATTTTGGAATTTTTTGAAATGTTACATTGTGTTGCTTAGATCTTGATCTTTCATTTAAATCAAAAAGGGTTTGCAACACAACTATGCAGGGACCATGAGAGAAAAGAAATGAGGTGTAAAACCCAGAAGTATATACAAGATAAAGTCAAGATGTATGTGTCCATCCACAATGTGAGAAGCTATATTTTGCAATAATGCCACCAAAACAATAAATCAATTCATGTTCTCTACAGGGCACATGTGGTGCAGGGGAATCAGACGCGCTCGCCTCATAAGCAAAGGTTGTGGGTCGAGGCCCCGATGTCGCCAATGTGGTGTGCACTTGGGGCAAGGCACCTTACCTCGCTTGCCTCTTCTACACCCAGGGAGTATAAATGGGTACCGGCATATGTGGGAATGCAAAACAGACTCGCTGTGCGAGAGGAGTTGGGCGAACACCCCCACAGACAACATTATATGAGGGAGTCCTGGCCCAAACGCCAATGGACAGGAGGGAGATGGGACTCCGCCGCGGAGGCACCATTTTTTATTACAGACGCTTTGTGTTCTGGTGAACCACTGTAATTTAGGATAACCGTGCTGCAACCAAAAAGGCAGTAGATTAAATCTGTAAAATGAACTGTACTGAAATCGACCATTCCCGATCATGTAACCAAATCACATTTTAAGTTTGTGAGAGTTTATAAGGTAAAATTATGAACTTGGCCAGGGCAAATAAATAGAAGTAAATCATGTTTTACGTCAAACTCTGTTGGGTCGCCAAATCGTATACAGTAATAACACAGTGCCATATGATTTCAGTAAATCATAACATATTATACACACAGAAATCTTAAACTTATTATAAATAAATCTTGGATGTCATCGACTGACCGCCCGCTGGCCTCGGCATTGACCCATATTTCTAGTCCACAACTCCCAAGATTATTTGATTAGTATTTATTACTTCAAGAAATACAAACCTGCAGGTATTATTCATGCAGAGATATCAAAAAAAAGAGGGTCACATGTCAATTCAAATAAAGAGGTGTTCCAGAAGGTGTAATGGTTTGCTGATGTTTTATAACCAGACAGACTGGGCCCTTGTGGTAAGTGGAAAGTTTACTTTATGAACAGCCGAGCAAAGATTAGAAGTTGTGATAAACTTTGATTGGTAGAAATTGATCTTTTGTGAGATCTGAACAAACATTTTTTTGTTGAATTAAAGACACTATCATGTCATGATTTATCCGAGAGAGTCAAACTATTTGAAAATTTTGCAGGAATGGCTTAACTTGAAGTATAAGTCTGTAGAATCTCATAAGTTACTTTTCCAACCAAAGAATTGACAGGAAAAGGAAGAAACGTTCAGTGTTCAAAGAATACGAATCTCCATTCAATTACGTGTTGTAATAAGTGTAGTACGGACAGTTAATGAATGAAATTTCTGATTTTTGTCCTTATTAGGGGCTCTGGTCTATCATTTTGCCAGGGTATGTTAGAAAGAGCCTTGTTAATTTTGCAATACAGGCAAAAAAATCTGCCACAGCGTAGTTGGGAAAAATCATGATCTGACAAAGTGTGTGATTTTGTTGTTCCTTCATAGATCTTCATGTAAGTTCTGATGGAAATAATCAATATAGATGGGTGTATAGCGGAGTTTCTTAACTGGACCCATCTGCACACTTTTGCTGACACACTTATAAATTTGGAAACCTTAACAGAAGAAACCTGTGCTTATTCCGTGAAGGGTTTTCAAATTCATACATGTGTTGGAAAAAGTGTGTCAGATTGGGTCAGGTTCGGAAACTCCCTGTGTATAGAGTTGAATGGTGTTTATGGGTTTTATTCCATATAGGCTTAATTGATTTTTTCATCCAAGATCACCAAAAGGATACACTGTGATTTTTCAAAATATCATGTCACATTTTGTGGTAATCACGGAGAAGATTGTATTTCAAACAAAATCAATTTGATTGTGAACATAACGATTATAACTTATTAGCTGCAAAAAGACCAGCATGGTGATATAGCATTTTATTTCTATTTTAAATCAAATTATGGTAGGATTGCAAGAGTATAGTTTAAGAGCACACTGTACAAAAGGACCGTGGCCATGGCACTTGTTTCCAGCTCAATCTAGGGCTGACCACTGTTGCAATATGGCCAAAAGTAAGCATTTTCAGCCTACGTTTTTATGCTTTAAGAACTGCACAAAGCTTTTCACAAACTTGTGTAGAAGACTAGTACAAATTAGGTTAGTGTCTTTAATGTTAGCTGGTATAGCCAGCGAACATATTGTTGCTGTAGAATTTCTTCTTCTTTTCTGTCCCCCCCCCCACTGGCAAACGCTCCTTTCGATGGGGAGGACTCACATATAAGGGAACACAGTTTAAGGCTGACACTTTCGAACTCAGGGGAAATCTGTGACAGCTAGTACACATGTCAAACTTAGTGGTCTTTGGTGAGCAGCCAAATTGACCATCAAGAGGTTTTTTGTGGGTGACCAATTTGCATGTATTCCAGAAGAAATGGGTTCCTTCGAGCTGAAAATAGGAGTTGCCCCCCCGGGCTCGCGCGCGTTCTTGTAAATTTCTACCAGGTGCTATCTAGTGCTAAACACATGGGCCAATTTCCAGCCCAATTTGATCAAAGAACCACTGACCCATGCCACTAAAGGTTGTTAACATTTGGATCATGGTCAGGCTAGTTCGATTTAAAGGGGCATTCTCTTAAATTTACATTAATTCCTTCTTCTCATACAAATCAAAGACTATCATTGCAAAGATCCTATCAAGATCTCACCAGTCAAATGACTGCATACGGGTGTTTTTCACAAGATTAGGCTCAAATGCTACAATTATCAATAAAGGATGGGGGCAATTCCTTGAAATCTATTAAATCCTTTCTTCTCGTTCTCCCCAAATTTAAAGCTATCATCACGCCACGCACGATATTGCAGTTCACAGGATCCCCTCGTATAGAGGCTGCATATGGGGATTTTCACCCCGGTGGGAGTCCACAATAAAATTATGCCCATGATGTACGCATGCTCGTTCTAAACTGTCCTTGAATGGTGTTAAAAATGGGTATTATTTAATCAAAAATTGTCCTTGTGTGTGTTTCCGCAAAAGGGGGTAAAATTTCAAAAATCGCCTTTAAATCGCGCGAAATAGGGGTCTTTTTTGATTTTCAGAACGAGCATGCCGTTAACGCCTTTGTAGACAAGGTGCCCCCACCGGGGATTTAACCAATACCACCAATTACCAATTAAAGGCTGGTATTCCTTGAAATCGATGATTCCATTCTTCTCTCATCAAATTCAAAGCTATCCTCACGAGATTATTCCTATGTCCTAACATGATCCCCTGGTAGGTTGCTTCTTGTAAATGGGTGTTACACAAAAAAAAAGAAAAAAACATATTTATTTTGGGCCCATATGCCACACTTAAGAATTAAAGGTGTGCATTCCTTGAAATCTTGAATTCCTTCTTCTCCCTCGCAAATTAAAAGCGATCATCAACTAGATTCGCATCACAAAATTCCCTGTAGGAGTTTTCATCGTGTAAGGTGTTCACATACTTTTGCCCCTCAACTTGCCACAATCACCGAAAAAATAAGATAAACTTAAATTCAGAAACTTTCCCCACATGCAAATTAAAGGCTATCCTACCAACAACGAGATATTGCTCAACATGATTCCCTGGTCGGGGGCTTGATATGGGGTGTTCACAGATTTGGACCAAATAAATCAACAATTAACCATTAAAGAGGCATTTCTCCAATCTACAAATTATTTCTTCTTCAAAATCATGGGGAATGTCACACAGATAATTGGCCAAATGGCTGCAATTGCTGATTAAAGGGTATTCTTTAATTCCTCTATAAATTAAAGGTTTATTAGCATGTAGATTGAAGTTTTCAAACACGATTCACCAGATCCCCTGGTAGGGGGTCCACAATAATGGGTGTTTTACAGATGGGAACAAGGTGTATGATTACACACGTAAATTATGATCAAATTTCCACGGAAGGGTTCGTTTTGATGTGGCGGAAATGTTGGGGTTCTCCATTCTGTGGTGTCAAGGCCATTCAACGGGTCAATATAATGAGACAATGTCTTTTGGTCTGGAAAACACAACAGAGTAATCTACTTGTAAGATCAGATGGTCATCCAAGGTCACATAATGGAGCTGGGGTTAGTTGTCATCCATGGGATAAAATTATGAAACGTTGAAATCAATCCTTTCCCGACACCATTTTGAGGTCAAGTTGGATCATATTTGCAGATATGGGTCAAAATCACCAGCTAACATTCTTGCTCGCTTCGAGCACAGGCAGTTTCTAATGTTTTTATTTTAGAATCTATTACTAATTTTAGGCACAAACTTGTGACATCGCCACATTTATACAAATAATTGGGCCCCCCCCCCATTTAAAGGACATAGTTTTGGTTGATAACCTACTTTCAAAGTACCGTCCTTCTTCCTTCAAGGCAGGCCGCAGCACCGGGGGGGGTCACTCACTTTTTTTTTCAGGTAGGGATGTTCGGCCCGCGATCCCCGAATGGCGCTTGTGACCTGATTTTGGTTCCCCGAGTAGGGGCTTAGGAATGATTTTGAGAAATTTGCAGGCTTGGGAGCTGAAATTTGGGTGTCTAAAATTATTCAGCTTCTGAGTAAACATTTTTCTGAAAGGGGACCTTAAAGGCCGACTCAAATATTTTCCTTCCTGAGGAGGGCGCCCTCCAATTTCCCAAAAAAAATCGTGTTTTTTTTGCAGTACATATGCTTGTCATATACTACTCACTTTGTGGAAATTGTTCAGCTTACATCGAATTCCTTCAAATAGTAACTCAACAACTTTGGTTATAAAATTCCGGATCCGGAATTTTGTTATACACAGTATCCTATGGGACGAATACTACACATATGTTTACACTGCATCAACGAAAATCCGATCATCTCAAATTTCGAATGTGCTTTTTAGGTTTATATCTTTAGTTTTCTATTTGACTATTTTTCATTATTACAACAAAAAAATATTTCGAATCTCTGATCAGACTTTAAGGACTACTTATGCTTTCACCTGGGGGGGGGGCAGCACCAGAGAACGTAATGTAGTAAGTATGGGTTTAAACATTATTTTGCACTGCAGTCCGTTTATTTACCTACATGTACTTTATTATAAAATGTATTTATACATGTCTGGTATTATAAATGTAATCGGTAATTTGTTTTTATTGAGAAATGCTTCAAATGCATGCAACTTGGAATTTGTTATGTGAAGGGTAAGAGAAAGAGAAGGATATGGGAGATAGGGAAGAAATGGAGGAAGGTGGTGGACAGGAGTGGAAGAGAGGGTTCAAAAAACATGCACTCTACTTTGTGGTTTTGAATGTTTGGCTTTTGCATTTGTACATGTAGTGGCAGCATACTTTATCATAGCTCTATGCCATTTGTATAATTAAATTTTTTTGGTGGGCATTGTTTCGTGTATATATTATTTTGGGTGCCATTATTAAAATGCATAGTATACAAATTATCACTGGCCATGATAGGCCTCTGGTTCAAACATTACCCTGAGTTAACCTCAAGCACTCGGTAGGCCTACTATTTTCTTGAGGGGCCCTGCACTCTCAGGAAAATAGTACTTAGTAGGCATACTTGATAAGCTCTTGATTGCCGAGGGCCATAGTTTTAAGCCACAGGCTTGAATAAAGGCAGTATATATTTGTTTTTTATATACATGTACTTCATTAATAATGTCCATAATTTTCAATCCTTTAATACTCATGCAAGGTCGCCTTTAAGAAAAACAGCGAGCATAACCTCAAGTACTTAACGTCCATACATAGTACCTCTCGCTGTGTTGCGCATGCAAATCGCAAGCCAGCTACTATTTACAGCCTGGAAGTACTATTTACGGATGTAGATAGTATCTTGCACATGTCTTCACAAAATAGTTAAACTATTTCAATCTTGGTGAGAGATGTTTAACAAATTAACAAGCTTAAATTTATTAATGAAGAATATAATATAGCCCTGTGAGTTTTCTGATCAGCATAAACCCTTTGGTAAAATTTTTTTTTTTTTTTTTTTTTTTTTTTTTTTTTTTTTTTTTTTTTTTTAAAAAGAATGTTATTTGTATTTTTGGGCATTTCAATTCTGTTACTTCTGTTATTTCAATTTTCTTAAAAAAAAAAATGTACATTTTGCATTTTGTAATGTAATGTGGTTATTCAAATAAATAGTCAGTATTTTCAAATCTTATTTTTTGGTTCGTTCAAATAATGGACTTGACTCAATGTTTTAAAATTGTATAACCCAGGGTGTTTTTGGAACCTTGGGGCATGAACACAAAATTGCACCCACCCCTTATTTACTCAAACAATTGGGCACAATGCCACTAATTTGGTTATAATCAAGGTAGACTCCATTCCTTAAACATTCATTTAAATGACTAGTTTGTTGAAATCCATGTGAAAATTTTAATTTTTTACCTTCCTGCGAAAAAAGCATGGTTTGACAATGGTTAACCATGGGGTTTTGTTCAACCATGGTTTTTGACCCATGGTCAACCATGGTTAGCCATTTTTTGAAAAATTGCACGCCACAGCACCATTGTCCCAACCTTCCAAAGTGACCATTGTCAACCATAGGTTCAAACTCGCATGTTTGACCATGGTCGGCAGTGTTGCCATTTTTCAAAAACATGGTCCACCATGGTTAGAATATGTCCATGTTTAACCATGGTCAACCATGGTCAAACATACAGAGTTTGACCATGTCACTTTGGGGTGTTTTTTGACCATGTTGACTGTGGGCGTGCCATTTTTCAAAAACATGGTTCCATGATCACCTGACAAACCATGGATGACAATGGTGCCATTTTTCAAAAACAGGTAAACCCCCCAAAAAAAACATCCGCTATGGTTTTACACATTTTATCCACCAGTATAAATTCCTATCTTATGTCGTACATTATGTGATGCGACGAAAAGCAAACTTACGCGGTTGACCGGGATTTGAAACCAGGGACCTTTGTTTTACAAGACTGATGACTTAACCAATTGAGCTAACCTATCTTGCTTAATAAAACGGTCAAAATATACATAGCAATTGTAAAAAAAGTGTTCAACAGTATAAACACACTATAACAGACGCCAGAAAATGGGTGACCTCTTTCACATGAGCTTCACAGTGGTGAAAAAACTCCTAAAACCTCAGGGAATCCCTGTATCACACAGTGAAACAATTGCACTGAAATGATCATGGTCACCATGTTCAAATGAGGTGGGAAAAATTTAAAACATGGTTGACCATGGTAAAAGTGAACCATGGTCCAACCATGGCCCACAAGTGATGAACCATGGGTTGGCAT
>JAMKCH010038811.1:0-39651 GCA_023653785.1 Ophioderma brevispina | reverse complement strand
TTTAACTATTATAATTACAACACTAATAAACAAAATCCCGCATAGCGCAGTTGGATGAGAGACGCCCCCCGAACCAATGCGACCTTGGTTCAACCCCCCAAACGGGGCGTATATTTTCCTTCAAAAAAAAAAAACAATCTTTCATCTTCCTATAATTAAATAATTTTAGGCTTAATGGTATTCAAATACTAAGCTTGATTTATTTTCCTTTTTTTCCTCGAAAATACGTATTATAGGCCAGTCGGACCGTATCAAATAAATACCCTCGTACAGACTAAAAGCATTGTGAATTACCGTACCAGGGTGGTGAAAGCTGGCGATACACTAAGCAATATTATCATGATGATGTATGATGAAAAAGATCACAATAGTAGGTAGAGGAGTGCATTCCCCCGTTGGGTACTGCATCCTCTCACCACCAGAATCCTTCATCAACAACAGTCATTCTCCAATCCAGAGCACAAACTAATGTGCAACATCAAAACAGTTCAAGACATGTCCTCAGTACATTGAAATCTCTTCAGCATGCCTCCCAAACATTTCCAAGGGCCTTTGAAGTTATTGGAATTTTCATTATTTTTGAGACATCCATGCATTGGATTGGGCACATGTCCGATATCCCTCAATGCTTCCCCAGCCCACCCCTCCCACCCCCCCTGCGCCCCGTGTGGTGCGCCACAAACATCTATACATGTCCAGCTAGCCCCCTTCAGCTGGCCAGACGCACCTTGGGCATCTAGCCTATCTCTAGTTCCGAAAATCTGGGTACTCATGATGGATATCTCTACTCCCGCAGGACATCTGAAGTGTTGGTTTGGGTTTCAGCTGGGGGGGGGGGGTCGAGAAATGAAATAGTTTAAAATAACCCAGGACCAATATAAATAAGCAAATTTCTGAAACTCACAATAAACTTGACAATTGCAATTTTCATTTGTGGGATTTTTAATCGCCAAGGTACCACTAATCAAAATGGTATAATCAAAGAGCACACTTCACACCTCAAATACATACATTTGTTGAATTTATGTATCATCTTTCTGAATTGATTGTGTCACAACATCCAATATAAATTAAATTTGCCTTTTTCTTTCCCCATGATTTTTGAAGTTGATTCCAACTGACTAATCAACATTATTATGAATTGACCACAATCAATAACAAAGGTTTTGCTCTATGCTTAATATGTGATCATGATTTTGAATTAGCCATCCAATATTCACACATACTACAGAATTACAAGCTCCACTTCATACTTCCAAAGGTAGGACTTGAACTACAGAATTGTCGTCCACATACAGGCTAAACAGCTTTCCTGGCACATCTCACAGACTGTTGTGTGTGGCAATATCTTTGGAAACCCCACAGGCACAAATAACTACTCGCAAAAAATTAATGAGGTTGACCCCCAGGTACAATACAGTATTTTGCCAAATACACTAAGCAAATTGCCAACAACCATGCCGACTAAAAAGATGATGATTGGAGTCACATTGACTCATGTCCCACCCCCCAAGATCTAGCTAGCAAGTGCTCAAGCCCCACATATTGTATGCATGTGTCAATCTATTGATTACTAACTGTGGAACTGTTTGTTGTGAAAATTTCATATACAAATCTTTGGCAACCAGTTTTTCAAATCACAATTGTATAGGATTCCAAAATCATGGTGTCATTTTTTAAAATGTGTTCTTGCATGAATTCTAGGGGAAAGGTTTATACAGGTGGAAAAATACAAATGAAAGGCAAAATGTGTTTTAAAGTCTACAATCGTATGTTCAGTAACCTTTCAATCACAGGCATTACAGAACGGATAAGTTTGTGCCCTAACTGAGGGTTATAGTACCAAAGTTCCACGGCAAAACGGGTTCAAGTCACACTGGGGGTAAAAATTTTTTTATATTCTCGTTGTGGTTTTTTTAAAATGGTCGTGCCCACTTTGTTCGTCTTATGTATCTGCACACAACCGGAAAATTACAGTCGCGTTGTCATGACGTTATTGATATAAAATGGGAAATTCTGGGCCGTAGTCCACAGGTCTATTGGAGACCACTAGTCATTCTTCCAAAGTCTCCGTTGACAAGTGTAAACACATAATCTATATACATTTTCTTATTTAGATGACCAAATGAACGATTTAAAAAAAAAAAAAAAAAAAAAAATCGGACCATTCTATAAATATGACCTTGAACTTTCCCTTGAGCCTATTGTACTAAAACAATCGGTCGTAAATATGGCAAACTATACCTTATGTAGAAACTTTATGGAGCAACCGAGCAGATTGGTATAAATTTTAAAACAAGTTAATACTTTTATTGTTTACCCCTGTTACAAATTTTGGCCCCCTTATAAAACAGCCCAAGAACACATTTTAAAATGACACCCATGATTTTCAGATTCTCAATAAAATTCTGTATGGACAACATATTGGTGTCAAATTGTATATGAAAAAACTAACAACACATTCATTACATTTCCTCCCAATGTTACTCACTAGGGTATTATGAACATCACTTTTTATCACCACATTTACAAAAGAGGAACGGATAACTTCTTTGTATACCTGGTGATTTATGCACATAGGCATTCCCCCAATGCAAATGCTGCCTTTCACTTCCAACTAACTCCTGAGCAATGATCTGGCACCACTTTTGGAAAGTTTATTAATTCCCTGGGATAACGTTCATTAAATCCATCTAAGTGACTTTACTTTAACTCCTGGGGCTGCCTGACAAAACGGGCCCCCCAATAAACATCGAACAGGCACAAAGACACCCGTGACAGAACAACTATTGGTGTTGAACACCAATCCCCCAGCAAAAATAATAACGGCATCATGTTATATACACATTTAAATATAACTCGCAATCCTCTCTTACATTTACTTCCCCCTAAAAGAAATGTGTTTACACATTTTCCTTCACTCAATACTGTGTTATACATACATCTTATTTACCTTCTCCAACTGTCAACTATTTCCTCTGGCATCACGAAAAATCGCATTCAAGAGACATAATCTCTGTTTTCCCAACTCTGTTATTGAACCTACTCAGTGTAGTCAGCTCCTACATGTTCTTTCTTTTTTTTTGATAAGACCTGATTCGGAACCTACTATGGCTGTAAGGCCAATCCCCATCACATTATGCTTCCATTTGCCGACTCTTTTGACCTTTGGATAATACCGTCAATGGCTGATGGTCGTTTCAGTATGAATTCTCGACCATAAAATTGGTTCAAAATTTTTTAACTTCCCTACAACGCCAACATCGCTTTCTATCACGGAATATGCTCTGTTGAACATTTGTGAATTTCTGCTTGCAAATGCTATCAGACATTTTCTCCTCAAATGCCTGTAACACATTGCAGCCAACCCCAGTAGTTTGATGCGGTCGTACGCAAAAATAAATTGCTTGGTTGAGATCATGTAAGTGCAAGTATGTCGAAATCGCTAATGTGCCTTTTAGTGTCGTAATAGCCAATTCTTGGCTTTCCTCCCAATAATATTTGTTTGGCAAATTCTCCTAGTTTGATCTGTAAGCGGGGAAGCTATAGCAGCAAAGTTAGGTATATACCAGTCGGTAAAATCCAATTAATCCTAAAATGTACCTAAGCTTCTGTTTTAGTATTATTCTTTCTGCATTTGATCGCTGCTACTCTATCTTGCTTTGGGCTGACACATCCATGACCTACTACAGGACCCGGAATTTAATTTCTTCATATCCTGAAACATTTTGTGGGTCTAGCTGTGAGATTTGCTTTTCATTCTCCTGAGGACTTCTTTTAAGCGTGCTCACTGATATCTCTTCCCAAGTTCTGGGTATGTATAAACATCATCTATATAATTGTTCTAACATTTGGGACCTTTCCAAAGGATTCTCATATCCTACTAAGTTTGCTGGGGCATTGACTATCCAATGGCATCATTTTTAAACTGAAACAACCATATTGTGTAAATTAAGGCTGTGACATGTTTTGATTCTTCGGCCATAGGGATGCCTGGTATCCCGAATCCACTTTTAGTAAAGTATGATCTTTGGAGAGTTTGGCAAAAAATTCTTCTTGATCAGAAGAATGGGTTCTGCGTCAAACTCAGGTTTCTGTTTAACTAAACGGCATTTCACAACAAAACCTATAGATCCCTCTGGTTTCTTGTCAAATTCAATAAGAACCTTGTATGGACTGACACTCTTTTCTACACTTCCCATATCCATCATAACTTGAACTCTTCCCGCGTTGGGGTCACCTTATATAACTCTTAGAGGCCTGTGGTATAGGGTAAGGCTTCTTCTAACATTTCACTATCAACTCTACTTGATTACAGATTCCCCTAAGTTAGTCTTACCCGGAAGATCTGTTACAAAACCCTCTTTTGTATTTTTCCCAGAAGTCCTTTTGACTGTTGTACTTGCTTCCTCATCTAGCTGTGTTAACGTGCATCATCAGTCACAGTTTTCTTTTTTCTTTAGCTTTCAAGGAGGTAAATGAAGCAATTCCTCATTAGACATGGTTCTAAGTACTAAAGGATCTTGACTCACTTCATCCTGTTCTACTGATTCCTCCTATATACCGATGTACATGCCAATTCTAATAAACCGTGGGTCATCTTGTGCACTACTACAGCTGTAACAATGACGTGGTTCTTTTCACGTCCCTCTGGTATCGTTTCAGAGGTGCATGACGTTTTCTGACGATTACCTAGCTCTGATCTTCTAGTCCATGTTCCCATTACTTACTTCCATCATGTTGGAAAAGGTCCTTTCCAAGCATTATTAGTTTTTATTTCATCAGTCAGTGGGTTCTTTCTATAACCGATCTAGTACCTGCCTTCTTTGCCACTTGCCTGTTTTTCTTCTAACCTATCCTTTAGGTCAATTCTACTTCATTTGTCCCATAGTTTCACGTAATTCTCATTGGCCCTCTACAGTCCTACCACACACAACTCAAAGGGCGAAAACCCTGTGCTGTCTTGTGGCGTTTCTCTGTAAGCAAAGAGTAGTGTTCAATATACCAATCCCAATCCCTTGGTTTCTCTTCGGCCTAGCTTTTTCATTTTTCATCATGTTCTTGAGAGTGCCTGGAACTTCTCTCAAGACCGTTACAAGCGGATGATATGGTGTCGTGGACAACTGCCTAATGGATGAGAGTCGTGCTTCTTCTCTCATAACTTTGCTCATAAATTGAGTTCCCTGATCTGTCAACACTTCTCGGGGGAAACCAATCGCGGTAAGCATTACTACCAATTCTTCTGCAACCCGTTCGCTGTCAATAGACTTTAAGGAGAAGCTTCAGGGTATCTAGTAAGCATAATTGACAACGACTAGTACATTATACCTATGTCCCCTTTCTGAAACATGGACTATAGGTCCTACTAGTCCAACTTCAACTCTATCCGGTACCATCAATAATTGGTGTACTTCCCAATGGTACTTTTTGTCACTTTCCCTTTTGGAATTTAACGTTGACAAATGTCCACCTGAGTGGACAGTATGTTCTGATAATCTGCTTGGATATCCTGCCAGTAAATTTGGTTAACACTTTGTTAGCAGTTTTTGTTGGTCCGTTGTGACCACCTACGATTTATTCATGTGCACGTTCTCATTACTTGATTTCTGTTCTGAAACATTGTGGAACAACTACCTGTTTGAATATATTTCCCCACATCACCCTTGGTGCTTTGATGAATTAGACGATATCTAAAACCCCCTTGTCAATCACTTACTTATCCTCTAGTTTTCCACACACTACTTTCTCACCTTGAGACGTGCTAATTCTCCTACATTTTTCTAAGTGTAGGATCATCTAGTTGGGCAGCTTTCAATTTTTCCACCGTTACTATGTCCACTGGTTCAACTACTTTGAGACCCTTGAAAGGTATTGTCTTATCTCTAAACTTACTTCTAGTTTCCACAGCATTACAAGTGTCATCTGCTTTTGAGATTGTGTATCTATTTGGATTATTAACTTTGCCAAGTCAATTCAGGTTCATCAGTTTTCGACTTCCTGCTATGTTTCCTAGTACCAAATCATAATACGTGACTATTTATACACATACTTCTACAGTACCTGTATAATCTGGTGTTTTGACTGCACTACTTTTTCTCTAGGTCCTACCATGAACAGAGTTGTCTTTTCTTTCTTCTGTCCTTTCAAGTTGCAGTGAATCGGGAAATCACACCTTAAGTTAATTTCTTACTCACCTTGCCAAACACACCATACTGTTTTGAAGCTTCATCAGCGCTTTGTTTGCTGTATCCTGGTAGTGGAAGAATTCCTGATATAGCAAACGCAGTTTATACACAATTCAATCTACCGAAATGTTCCCTGTTTTTAAACACAATTTATGAAACAAATTTCAACAAACCATGCTTTTTTTTTTAATTGTTTCATTTTTTTACCCCCGACGGCCCCCCAATTCTTGTCACACAGACAAGGAGAAGTGTGGGATTTACAAATCTCACAGCAAGTTGCAACGCACAATCTGGACCCCGATAAACTTGGCACAACTCGCTAGTTAATATGCAAATTTAACTCATCAAAATAATTTCTTATAACTTTGACATATACCCATCTCAAGTATTCCAAGATTCTTGGTAATTGTTTACGAGCAAATGAAAATGACATTTTTGTTAAAGGAATTACAATACCATTGATCCCAGATATGTATAATTAGATGAAAGGTGAAAATTATCTCAATATTGCAATATCGTGAATTCCTCATCCCATCAAATATTCCCTAAAATATATGTTTTGACTATTGATTGGGAATGAGATGCTATTTTAACCCTTTTTTGTTATATTATCCACCAATTAATAATGTCTAAATATAGACACCAAACTTACAGTGATCAGATCTTCTTTGATTGACTGCTTGAATCTCAGGATTTCATCATCTTGTATGATCACATACTACATCACTTACAGGTTTACATCAAATTACACAATACTTATCCACCAAATTATTATGGAAGCTATCAAACCATTTTAAAGTACAAACTTTACAGTCCGTGTTCACCTATTTTTGTACGTAAGCTTGATGTTACAGCTTATGTTCCTGCAACACAATAACTGTATTGAAGCTTGACGTAACTGTCCACATTTCGGGCACTAAAATGGATATACTTGATCAATGCTCGCTCCACACGTGCTAGGTACTCAATGTGGATAATCTCTACCCCGGACATCTAATTGGTGGTTTGGTTCATCAGCTCAGTGTTTGTCGAGAACTGACAAAGTTTAAATACCCAGGAGCAATAATAAATAATTAAATTTATGAAAACTCCCAAGAAACTTGCTAATTGCCATTTTTAATTTGTAGGACCTTTTTATATCGCCAAGGACCACTATCACGGTGTCAAGACCAACTTCACACCCAAACTACATAATTTGATTGAATTTATGACATATTCTGAATTGACTGTTCACACAATGCAATTAAATTAAATTTGCCTTTTACTTTCGCCATGAGTTTTGAATTTGATTCCAACTGAATAATCAATTCGTTTTATGAATGACTGACCATCAAATAATTTCACATCACTATATAAAAAGCTCAACTACTTCATCTTCCAATGTGATGACTCGCATCTACAAGAATGTCGGCCACATACCAGGTAACAGCTTTCCCTGGCACAATCTCACAGACTGGGTTTGTTGGCAAATAATATTTTGGAAACCCACATGTCATAATAACTACTACGCCAAATAAGCGGTGTACCTCACATGTACAAGACAGTATGTCTTCCAAATATACCTAAAAAATTGCCACCTAACACATGTCCGACTACAAAGATGGAGGAGTGGAGTCACATGACTCATGTCTCCACACCCCCAAGATCTGCTTAGCAATGCTCAAGCCACCACCAATGTATGCCGTAATCAACCCAGGGCCACTTGTCTTCCAAGTGGATATCAATGCCCGTGTACAAAAACGCGTAACTGGGCGTTTTTTTGAGATCAGGCGATTACCGTTACATGTTTAGGGTATCACAATCATCAAAAATTCCACTTAGGGTTCTGCTTTTCACGTCGAAAAATACGTGTTTTTAGTAGGGTGTGATATTTTTTAAATAATGTAAAAAATCAATGCTGGAAAGTAGTGAGTTTTGTTTCCCATTTTCTCCTGATTTCACATGGTAGATTCCCCGAGTGATTTTAAACCGTTTTAAACCTATTTTTAGCTTATTTTCTCTATGGTCGTCGTCGTCCTCCTCCTACACATAGCCGTCTAATTATAGGAGTTTTGGATTTCGCTTGTTATCTACACTGTGACTGATCATTACAAGTTAATGTGTGCGTAAAACGGAATTAGTCTGTCCTAATTTAATTCACTCAAAACCAGGTCTTGATATTTATCCGGAGTTTTTAGTTCCATAAATGGCGATTTTGGTCGAGGAAAAAAAACTGTCAATATTACGACATCCGTCAGGACTCATTAATTCCAAAGAAACAGGGACAACTTTAAAACGACTTGAAATTTTTATAATGTAATGGAAAAAATTTTAAACTAGGCCCAAATAATGCGCAAATGATGCTATTACACATAAGAGTGAAACTAAATACACGAAAACTTAATGAAATCAATGTGTAATATTTACCTTTATAAACAGTTTATAAGACCGACACGAATAAAAAATACGAATTACTTTTTCGTCCTTTTCAGCACTGGTGGCTGCCATCATTGTAGGCATACAGGAAATTTGGAGCATAAAAATATTGTTCGATCTCAAATCCATGGAGTGGGAAGATTAAGAGTATTTTTTGGCAACTTGATCGTTGTATTATATTGGCGCGTTGGGAATGTTTGTACTTTAAAGTGGAGAGTAAGTCATTAAGAGAGGTCAAATAGGGTGAGTTACTCTTATTGGCAGAGTTAGATTTGGCAAAGTTTGGGATGTTGCGTCTTATGTTGATGTATTTGGAATGGGTTGAACACTCCAAATTGAAGCCTTTTTGTAGGTTTAAATGTGGTGAGTTAATCCAGAATATTGCAATAGTTGTGTTTGTAAACTTCTGGTTGGTGTGTTACGAAAATAACATAGTGTTTGTATTTCAAGTATTAGGGCGGGTATTTAAGGGGTAAATAGATGGTATGATAAGGTTGTCCCCCTTCACCGTACGAAAGTACTTTTGATGTACCATACTATTTCATATATTGAAAGTTGGAAGAAGCAACCATCATATTGATACTCCTGTGGTACTCGCCCATATTTTAAACTCTCGGAATAACTGCACTATTCAAAATGTAACATTAAGCACCAGGTCATCACCCCCACATCCCACTTTTTCCTTAACGTAACTCTTCTAATACTCTGAAGGTCACAACTCACCATATTTTACTCTCAAACTGACTCCCCACTTCAAGTCAAACACTCACACATGCACTACAACACCTACATCACAGCGTTGTTGCATATAGTCCCAATGCTTTGCTTTTGAAGTGACAACTTCACCGCATTTTAACTCACCAAAAGATCTCCCTACTTTTAAGTACAAAACACCCAACATGACTTTCCGTCGATTGATTTTTTATTTCCGACTCATTAATATTTCTATATTATGTTTTTCTCTAGTACAACAGCATATTCAGAATCCTCCATTGTGCAAATCAATTTGTTTCAGGGAACCGAGTTCATAATTCTAACAACATGTGTCCTATTCATTTGTATGTATAGTCCTGGTACTGCTGTACTATAATGTCTAATGGGAGCGCCCATGGCTAAGGACGAATTTTTTTATTCGTATTAATAAATTCGATCTAACTGACATGTATAAGGACAAGAGATTGTAACTTGTTTAGTAGTATGGTTAAGGCTATTTATTTTATAGATTATCGTTTAGAGGTAGCAAAAATATGTCAAAATACTTGTTTAGGGGGTGTATTTTTAAACTGGGGATGTAAAATTACTTGTTTAGGATGTAAAATTAACCAAAACACTTGTTAAGGATAGTCAAATCAAACCCAAAGTACTTGTTTATGGTACAAATCACCACCAGACGTGGGCTTAGCAAAACGAACTTCTTCACAACACCATCTCAAAACAGCCAGGAAAGAATTAAGGAAGAGAAAGGGCCAGAAAAAAGAGGAAAAAAAACAGTATCATGGCTCTCTACTTCTTACTCTGCTTAACCTTTTTTGGGTCATTTTTATAGCTTTATTACCAAATAACAGAAAGGTCAAACAGTTTGGCCCTGGGCCAAATCTCAAATTACATTTCATTCTATAATAATTTCCTATACCGTAGTACAAGTTTGTGTTGCAAAATAGATCGAATTCCATATTAGCGAAAATGTCAGTGGTTTAGAACTGACAAATCGGCTTTATGCTCCTTGACAGCTGGAATATGCACAAGGTAAAATTACACTTCACAATATTTTTCCCCCATGACATTGTTCCACATTATACCGTTGCTAGTTCCGATATTCCCGTGTTGTTCCTCATCCACTTCACCCGGGCTATCGGAACCGTCCTGCCACAGCGCATTGCTATTGTTCCGGGTTTCCACTGAATGTACACGCATGACCCCGCACAACCGAACATTCTTCAACACATTGTTTTTTTAGATCATACTAAAAAGTGTGCAACTGCTTAATATAATTAACCTTGGTGGGTCATTTGTATAGCTTATTACCAAAGCACAGAAAAGTCAAACAGATTTCGCATTCTGTGCCAAAATCTCAAATTACATTTCATTCTATAATAATTTCCTAGACACGTAGTACAATTTGTGTTTCAATAAATCGAAGTCCATATTAGCGAAAAGGTCAGTGGTTTTGTACTGACATCGTCTTTATGCTGTTGTCAGTGGGATATTCCACAAGGTAAAATTACACTTCACAAAATATTTCCCATCCATGAATTGTTCCATTATACAGTTTGCTATTTCCGATATTCCGTGTTGTTCAACCACTTCACATGGGCTATCGGAACCGTCGTGCCACATCGCATTGCTATTTCCGGGTTTCCACTGAATGTACATTCATGACCCCGAGCATACTTGGTTGGAATAGATCACCACACATGTCTTTGGGCATGGTGTGGACTCGTAATTAACACGTGACACGTTGTGCCTCGATTTGTTGGTAGTTTCAGAATTCTTTGACGTGTGTATCGCAAGGATTAGCGGTTCCCTGCGGCAAACCTCGACTCCTTTCTAAATTATATGTTGAGTGGTCCGTTAACAGTTTCTTCGTGCCCGTGCAGTAATGGGTTGGAATAGATCACAGCCACATGTATTATGCATGGTGTGGCGTCGTAATTAACACATCGTGCCTCGATTTGTTGGTGGTTTTCAGAATTCTTTGACGTGGTGCTCGCAATGGCGTAGCGGTTTCCCGGCGTCAAACCTAGACTCCTTTATAAATATTTTTGAGTGTTCGGTACAACGTTTGTTCTTGCTAGGGGGTGTGTTTTTCTTGCCAATGGAATACGCTCTTAGGGTACGTTTTTGGAGGCCATACACGAGCATGATATCCACCTTGAAATACAAGGGCCCTCCCGGGAATTTAAGCGAAGGACAACCATTATTGATGCAGTCAACGAAGGACAACACGAAAACGAAGGGAATCCACTATTTTTGGAGTGATGTTTCACGATCTTTTTGAGTGGGAATTCACTTTTTTAGTACATTTTTGGAGTGGTTTTAAACAGTTTCATATCTTTTGGGAGTGAAATTTCACTCGTTTACATTTAGAGAGTTAATTGATATCATAGATAATTCTTAAGAACAGGGTAGTGTAAAGTTAGATGTTCATTCATATTCACTTCAGATACGTTATTTTTCATCAGACCCTGTTTCAGATGATCCAAATACAAATCATAGGTGATCAAAAAACAACCAAGTATTTTCTAGACAAGAAATAACATTCAGATCATTTGTAATAGTTGATAATATAGTTGATATAGTTGATAATATACATTATTCTTGTCTAGATCTGATACAACGCATGGATAATATACATCGAAATGTGTACTCAAATACTCCACGATCAATGCATATACTATTGATAATAATAAAGCAGTGGCACTAGTATAATCAATAGTCCCTATACCACATACAAATGGAATAAAGGAACAATTATGGTATCCCATAAGGGCAAGTCTGAACGAGGAAGATCAAAAATAAACCCCGATGGGGGCGTTAGAGCGTTGATCTACCTAATTATAAAGAACAACATGTGAATTCAGATGTCATAATAGGGACAAGGGACCGACAACGAACAGGACACAACAGTACAAAACAAGGACAGGCTACGGGTACCCAAGCTGTGATTCCAAAACAGAATAGCACGTTAAACCAAACCATTCCAGTTTAAAAAAGTACATACGAACACTAGTCGTGATTACATTTAATATTAGTTTTTTTCTTATATTTAAGTTTTAAAGCTACTAAGGAGTTGCATGTTTTAAATGATTTGTCAAGTTTATTCGCAAAGTTTCTGGGCCTACATCAACAAATGATTAGCGGGTACGAAGAAGTCTATTTAGGATCTGGTACTGATGTTGTGCATTACGTGTATTATAAATTGTGTACTCACTGTTTTTTTTTTTGTGAAGAAGCCATTGAAAGAATTAGGTTAGATTATTGTTAGAATAACGGTAACCTAAAAACGCTATTTGAGTTTATTTCTGTCCAAAATGTTCAGTGTTTTAAGTCGTGAAATAATGGTTTGGAGTGGAAGATGAGGCGAATTAGAGCAAATGCGAAGTGGGCTTTTTTTGCAGTCCTGAAGGATTTTATCAGCTTATTGGTTTCTGTATTGTCCATGGCATAGGTTGGTGTTTAGAGTCTGTACACCATGCAATAGTAACAATATGAATATAAGGGAGAATAATTGTATTATTTATGTGAAGACCTAAATGTTGGAGTGGAGTATGTGTTGAAAGTTTCTAGGATGCCGACACCTTGGAAATTTGATTTGTGATTTTTGGTGAGATGATAATGCCAGTTAATTTACTATCGATTGTGACGCCAAAACTTTCGTATGGTCACGGACTAATGGAATATTAATTGTCAATATGGATGTTGACGTGTGTTTTTTTGGTTTCTGTTTTTGCCAGTGTGGAAGTGGATATAATTAGTTTTACTGATATTTAGTGATCGTTTGTTGGCTTTGAACCAGTTAAGAAAACTGATGGAGTTCCGATTAAAAGTCTGGAGAGCGTAGTCATTCCGGACTTTGAAAAGAAAGAGTTAGTATCATCCGGCAAATATTACATAAGAAATGTGTTTGAAGCATTGGGGATGTCATTTACATAGATAAGGAAGAGGGAGTGGACCAGTATAGAGTCTTGATGACGCCGCATGAAAACTGGGAGGAAGTCTGAAGAAGTGGAGATTAAAGTAATACACTGTTTACTATCTTGAAGATAGTTTGATGAAAGTAGTTCAAGAGGAATTCCACGTACACCCTAGAAGTGAAGTTTCGAATAAGAAATATCGTGGTCGATAGTGTCGAAAAACTTTTAGAAAGATAAGGAAAATTACCTATAGTGTGAAAGCTTTTGGGAAAGAGCAGAAGATATTTTTTGTGATATATGTCAATAAGAAGCAAGATCCGTGGAGTGTTTTTTTCCTGAATCCGTTTTGGTTGCTTGAAGGATGGTGTTATTCGAGAAGAGTTAAAGTCTAATTGTAGATAAGCGCTCAAGAACTTTAGAAAAACATGGTCGGAGACAATTGACGGGTGGGGGGGGGTGTGTGGTGGGTGGGTGGGGGCTGGGCGGTAGTTTGAGAAAGCGTGGGGATCTTCCTTCTTGAAGATAGGGATGACTTTTACAATCTTGAGGGCGGAGGGAAAGACACCACTAGACAGCGAAAGGTTGAAGATATAGGCAAGAGGGTTTTGAGATACGTGAGCAATGCTCCTTAACACACCGGGATTTACATCATCAAAACGTGACTTTGGGCTATTTTTAAATGTTTGGGTGATTTCGAAAATTTCTTTTTCCGATATCGGCGAGAAAAAGATAGACTTATTACAACTAGGGGGGGGGGGGGGGGGAGCTCGCGCGTGAGAAGTAGGGTGGGAGGGGGGGAAATCTCGGGGGGGCTATAGAATGGGTGGGGTGAAGGTGTGGTGCTGGCAATGTCACGTGGGGTTGTATGGTTCTTGTTGTCAGGGGTCAGAGCGGCGTCAAGGAGGTGTGGGGGAGGATGGAGTGTTTTCCACTGACGTTTGTACCCAAATTCGTTCCCTATCCGCCAAGTCATGTTTGGATATTTATTTTTATGAGCGTTTAAATTTTATTTTCGTAGTAAATTTTTACACGAATACGTACTCTCAATGGAGTGAGTTTATTCCTGTATTTTTAATGTCTTCCTTTTTAATATTTTTTCATCACGATATTGGTATATCGTTTATACAATTTGTTCTAGTTTTAATGGATTTAATTATTCCAGCAGTAATCCATGGTTTGTTATCTTTACAGTTTCTATTTCTCTTTTCCTAACAATAGGGTATTTTGTTGTATACGTGGGAGAAATTTATTTTAGCCATGAACCATTTATAGTCATTTGCTGACTCATGATGTAACTTCGTTCCATCCTATTTATAAATCAATCTCCAGGGCTCAATGTATAGTTTTGTTAATTTTTCTTTTTTTAATTCTTTTTGTATTTGGTTTTTGTTTGTTTTAGGTTGTTTTTTTGTTTTAAAAGTTTATTTATTAATATTAAAGCAGGAAAGTGTTAGTTAATGTCCCTGAAAAGTATACCCGGTGTTATTTTGGTCAAGAACATTGTAAAGATGTTGTCTAGTAATGAGAAGTTTTGGTGGTAATACGTGTCAGTTTGTCGATCAGGGGATAAAATGACGCAGAGTACATGGATGTTACAAGTAGGGACCACACATAACTCAAAGCATGGGCAGCCGTCAGAGCCAAAATTGGGGACCTTATAGCGGCCCGAGTCCCTGATGTGCCTTTTTAGGTATCTCGGGCCCTAGAGTCAAAGTCAAGGGCTAAGCAGGGGCAAGGTCCCGTATTTTGCATTATTCCGATCATCACGGCTCAGGCATGAGCATTTACTGTGGATAGATTTGTGACATATTGACATGTAAGACCAGATTTTATTACCCTTAGACATTTAGAACAATAATGACAATACCTTGTAACAATTAACATCAATCGAGATATTGATATTAGTAATTTTGATTGCAACCAATGACTGATTAAGATTGGGTTTTGGGCGTTTGCACTTGTAATACCAATTTGGTATTTCTATCCTTTTATTTTTATTAGATCCCCTTTTTTTCCCCCCCCTTTTGCCTGGGAACCCGCGAGCAGTGTAATCCTTTTTTCAGGGGTGCCCAGCTAAGTGCTGCAGCACCACCCAGTTTAGGGAAGTGGTACCGGGGCCGGAATAATAACATTTGTCCTCATAGCTAAAATTACCCGTAGGGATATTGAGTAACATGAAACCCGGGTGATGACAAATTAAAAGTGGTGCAATTTGCGTACGACGCCATTTTCCAAAACGGCACCATCTTAAGCGTAGAAACAATTTTGGTGTAAAAAAATGTTTCTTCTGTGTCAAGAGTTTCAATAAAACTATTCCCAAACTATAAATTTGCATGTGCCGATATTTCCAAGATGGCTGACATGTTTATTGACACAAACCTTACATTTTTTATAATAGCCTATGAAGATGATTGTGGGGTGTCAAATTTAATAGATTTTCAGGGTCAAGGAATTCAATAAAACTATTTCAAAACTATGCAATGAATATAAAAGTAATGGAAGTTTACATACGTCACTATTTTCCACGCATATCCAACATATTAAAAAAGCAAAATCCTTTTATAAAGATAACCGCATGCTATACTCACCTAGGAAGGCGATTTTGGTGACAAATTGCATGTTTTTCGGTCAAGGATTTCAACAGCATATGCTCAAAACTGACAGATGATCATGATTCATGTTTTCATGGACTAACCAATGACAATGACACCCAAAAAGTGACCCCTTGACTACTCTATATGTATCACCCCAAACCATAATCTGAATTCCATGGGGAATTGATATTTAGGCGGTTAGGGCCGTATTACTTTAATAGAAACTAATTCTTTGTTTGTTTTCCGACATGTCAAGAGTAAAATGGCCCCGAATTTCGAACAATTAAATGGTCATAGTCACGTGCACACCTATTTGGTAGGTATTGTTTGGGCGTTTCGTTCATAGGTGGTCCCAAAGCCAGTTAGGAGGTATAAGAGGAGTTCCTGAGAATCTGTGTTGATATAATTATCAACATCTGAGTTCATAGATGTTATCACTTTGCCCTTAGGCTCACCTTGCAGTAAGTTAACACTCTTGGATACTTGTTATTTAAAATATTGGGCTATCTCTGTAAAAAAAATGACAAATGCACATAAATATCACTTTTAATCATTCATCATACAGTTTTGAGATAGTTTTAATTGAACTCCTTGACCTCAAAACACTCATTTCGACACCAAAATCATGTTCTTAGTTTAATATAAATAAGAATAAAACGGTTTTCTTTGACGAATCGGCATCTTGAAAAATAGCCGGGTAGATGAAATATCCATGACTCGGACAATTCTTGCAAGGGTATATTGAACCTCTTGACCCGACAACATACATTCCGACACCTAAGTCCCATAGTAGTGCTATTACCTTTAAAATGGCCGAGCCATTTTCGAAAATTTGGTTTATGCACATTGCCATCACTTTATTTTTGTCCATAACGTAATTTTTCGAGAACTACACATCCCAATGATCAATTTTTAGCTATGATAGCAAATGTTCTTATTCCGGCCTGGTTGTTAGAAAATCTAAGATCTAAGGGGCCACTTTTTTCACCCTGATTCTGCAGCACTACAGGGGTCAAACATAATACAACAAAATTGGCATACAATACAATAGTTATAAACCAAGAAATACAGAAATTTGACAACCACGTATTTAAAATACAATAATAAGAACATAATTGTACATTAAAAAGTTAAACAGTCCAGCTGCTATAATATAAAAAACATTGTAGTGCACAGGTAAAAATGTGTGGTCCAGCTGCTAGAATATAAAACATTGTATTGCACAGTAAAATGTTAAGGTTGTCATAGCATACCGATTACCTTATAATACCATAAACAAAACAAATTTCACTTACAACCTCAACACCACATCACACACCACCACGTTACAGACCCCACCACCCACCCACCCACCCACACAAAACACACACACCACTACATGCATTAACATACAAAAATACATACAAAAAATGGACACACACAAACATACATACACACGCGCACACCACACGCGCAAGCGAGTGCACGCGCACACACACATTACAAGCATACAACAATATTATACCATAAATACATACATACATACATACATAAGACATGCTGACATACATTAATACATACACGCACCACACACAAAAAGTATGTAAGACAACTAATTACAGGCCATAACAATAAAATTACTGGGAAATGAATATTTAAAAGTAGCAAGTATTGACGGGAGGGGTGGCTTAGCGGCTAAAGGAAAATCTATTAAAAAGAGTTAACCCCCCTTGAGGTAAATTTCCTTTTATCAGAAACATTTTTCCAGGGGGTGGAACAAGATTACCATGAGAACAAGCTCTAGTCCTGTGGTTATGGCTATCAGAAACTGGTCTGAAAATATTGCAGAGGTTTTGTGGGAAGATGCATGCAAGACTCTTTAAAACCATGTATTAAAGTGGTATAAATGGCGCTCGTTGAGGAAATTCTTTGGCAAAACCAAGTTATATTCAGGAGGATGTTTGTTGGAATCTACGTGGGAAGGCCTAGTATAATTTTCCTTGATGTGTTTTGAAGTTTATCCAGTTTAGGACAGGTATGTCTTGCATGCATTCCCCCACCACAACACCACAATAGTCAAAGTGAGGCACAATTAAAGATTTATTACCACCAGATTAAACCTCCAACTTTTGCGTTTTTTGAGGAAGAATATTTCTTAGCCGCCTTAGTAAACCCTATTACGTTTGTTGATTTTACAAAACACGTTTATCAGTATTGAAACGCCATGTAAGTGAAGGATCTACCAATACCGAGGTATTTTGAAACATCCGACTTTTCAACCCGGTCTATCCTAATATAGACGTCAAGAGCCCCTGAATAAAGACGACTAAGTTTTGTTGCGTAGCAAATAGCATAGAGTTTGGTTTTTTTAACATTGCGGGTTAGTGAATTGTTTTGCCAAGCCACTTGAGATATGAGCAAGTGTTCTCTTTGAGAGTACATTTTACGACCTCAGGGATTTAACCTTTTACAAACATTGCTGTGTCCGATCTGCATAAACCATGATAAAGGTCCACGTTGAGTCAGTACTCTTTTTAAATTGGCGGGACAAATCATTCATATATATAGTGAGAGTAACAAGGGGCCATGATTGACCCTTGCGGCACACCAAGTTAAACATCAGCACAGCCCTTGGAATAGTGCTCCCCTACTTTTGTGACCTGATTACGTTCATTTAAATAAGACCTGAACCAGTCCTAGTTCCCGACCTGCACTTCCAATGAGCACTTTATGATGGACCCGTGTCAAAGGCCTTCTTTAGGTCTAGAAAAACAGCACCCGTAAACATTGCTCATGTTGTTTAAGTAATAGTCTGTAACCTTAAGAAGACACTTTGAGTGGAGTGCATAGGTCTGAAACCAGACTGGTTAGGAGCCAATATGTATTATGAATCAAGAAACGTAAGCTGAGTAAACTAATCCTTCGTAGTTCCAAGATACAAATCATCCCTCCTATATAAGTTATCTATGATTTCCTGGCCCTTGTGGAGGCCTGGAAAAAAAAAAAAAAAAACATTCTAAAATCAGAAACTATAAGTAACTGTTATAACGCGCTTCGGCGTGATTAACTCTTTTACCTCTGTGGGTGTTGTTACCCTCCTTAATATACTGTAGACTCAGTAACATTGGCTTTGGCATATAGGCAGTAAACCTGTGTTATCCTGGCTAGGGAGCTAACACGTCTTGTTTATGAGTTTGGGTAGGTCGATCCTTGGGCATAGTTGGAAATGTCATGATGTGTTGGATTGGGTAAAGTAGAGCCAGGTTCTGAAGTTTGAAACCCCTGTAACAATTGAGGGTGGGAGCATGTCTACCCTGAGGTCTAAGATGTGGCATCAAAATTGGATGGTAAACGTTAGGAGGATGCAAACCATATCTTACTACAGATGATGGTTCACTAAGAGTGCACGCTGGTAATTGGAAATTTGAGTGCCCGGCATTGCAATGATTTGTCCTAAACTCCCCATACCATTTATGAAGTTCAAATTACTTTTAAGATGGGGAACGTGGAGTTGTCAAGATTAATAAGAAATGAATATGTTGAAGAGAATCATATCTGGCAGTAAATGCCCAACCATTTCACATCAAGCATAATTGTTAATATATTTTATAGTATTTTGCTATATTTGAAGGTCTGCTAACAGTGTTTTTACAATGGATGATTTCATTTTCAGAATGCGGATCAATAATACTCCACAGAAGATTTCGCTCTTCTTAAGAGTGAAAATGTACATATTATTTTACTCCAAAAAGGGGCGAATTTCACTCGGTAAGGAATGATGCACATTGATCTTTTTGTAAAAAAATCCTTACAAATGTCACTCTGTTGGAGAGTGTAATTGTTCACCTCTTTTTAATTTAGAGATTAAGGCCCAGTCCAAAGAAGTAGTTACATTACATCCCGGGGGGGGGGGGTTCTCAGGGGTATTGTTTGGGTAGCCCATGCTTGTTCACCCGGGGGGAGGTGACCCCTAACGGGACCCAATTTTCAGTGAATATACCCCTAACGGACCAGTTTTTGGCGATTTTTTCAGTGAAAATATTACCCCTAACGGGACCATTTTGCCAGGGAAATTATACCCTTGCGGGACCTGTTCTAAATACGTGAATCAAAGATATACCTTTAAAATATCTAATATACAAGAAATGACACATGTGCTACTGCAAGAAAAATGACACATGTGGGTTTATTTTTTAATATGTTTAGGTTAATTTTTCCTATTTTGTATCATTGAACCATCACATCACAACTGATTTGATCCCCCTAGCGGGATTAGAACTTTTGAATTATGTGATTTGATACCCCCTGCGGTAGTCCCGCATTTGCAGCTATCCCTCTTTTTTTGGAACGAGCATGGGTACCCGACACAAAACCAGTAACCCCCCGGGCATTACATACCATTATTTCCTTGCAATTACTTGCATTTCCTGCTTAGTACTATAGTCATCAAAACGTTGCGTCGGTGAACACTTATCTCCTTAAATCTTGGACGGAATACGTGCTTGGTGCAACCCTAGTTATGTCAGTTCGTCTGAGAGAGTCCCACTAGCGAAACTTTCCACCCAGCTGCCCTCTTAAAAGGCCAAGAAAACAAAAGTTTGTCTCAGCTTCCGCTCCGCATAACTTTTAAAATTAAATTTATAGTTTTTTTCTTTTTTTGATTTTTTCGATTTTTTTAATTTTAAAGGATTTTAGGCGATAACTCAATACTGGGGGGGGGGGGGGGGTTTTTGTTAACACAAAGTGTGTTTCAAAATTGGGACCAGAGATAATCCTAAACAAAACCGTGATATTAGCGATACAAATATTCTTTAGATTGGGATCGATGGATCTAGTGACAACACTTTTTTGCTTTCTGCCATCAAGCCCATTTTATCTTAATTGCCGACCAGTGCGAGCAAAATACGGGGTGACACTGGTTAGATTACACTGAACTTCACAGTTCATGAAGTCAATGGCAGCAGGTAAACACACTATGAACTAAGCGTCTGAAGTCCATTCAAGACATGGAATAAACAAAAAGAAAGTAGAACTGTATGGATGTTATATTGTGTTTTTTTTTTTATTGTGTGATGTTTGTTTTGATGCCTTGAAAATAGAAGTGTGGCACATATTGAAGTGGCACATATGTTATTGGCAAAAACCCACGGCGCAATTTTTAAAAAATCCATAGGTCATAGCTTATTTTGTAAAAAAGACACACCACATAGCTTTATAGCCGAAAGAAACTTGAGACATTACTTTTTTTGCCTAAACCCTTTGGTCATTCGGTCAAGTCTTTTCTTCACTGGCCGATTGCTTGTACCAAGTTTGTTCCATGCTTGTTTAGAACAAGAAATTAAATAATAAATAATGGTGTGACCTCAAAAAAAAAATTGCAACAGGAAAAAACGATTTTGGTGTTGTTATGCTTAGAAATGATGCAGAGCGTAACATATAGACAAAACCCTAGACAAAAGTCTATCTAGAATTTTAAGTAGCCGGGAACATGAATTTGCAGGGAGCAAGGTTTGTACGGGGGGGAAATATAAAGTAGGTATAATTCTACTGAAATCAACACCAACATTGTTTATCTTGTCCTAAGAAAAAAGGTATAGTTTGTCTATATGTTGGTTATAGTTTAATTAGAGGGCATAAAGTTCAAGTCACCCTGGGGTTAAGATTTTTCATCATGCTTCGATTCTTTTTCTTTTCAAAATGGTCCAAATTCTTTCATATAGTCCCAACGGACCAGGGAATATAATACTTGCATCTCTTTTACCATTTGGACATGTAAATTAGAGTCAAAATGTAACATTGGTCTACAATATTATATTACTCTTAAAGAATTACCCCAGCTGACCCTGAACCGTTCTTGAGCCTATACTCCTGAAACTAATGACCGTAGATTAGTAAGCTATACCCTTTTTAATCATTAGACCAGATGAACACTTGTGGGTTTCAAACAATTAACTTTTTTTAAAAAACATTTGACCCCTGATACAAAATGTTACCCCCTTTTTTGATATTTTATGTTCCATTGTTGCCAGTCTTTTGACACATTATTCTGTGACCATTTAGAAGAGACCTACAAAATTGTTTCTGTTGCAATGGTTTAATGTCAAAAAACAATTTGCTTGTGCTACATGCTTTAAAGCCTAACTGCATGAAGTCGAGTTTGCTCATTGTCTTGACCCGATTGATTATACTCTCAATTTGATAGTGCACTCGGCACTATTAATCAACACCTAAAGGCAGGAGTCATGTACATGTGTGGGAACCTGTAAGATACGTTTGCATTTACTCTTTACTCTTGAATCAATGGAGCAAGTTTGCCAATGGGGCAGCCGTACCTGCATATACTTGGGTGCTCTTTTACATTTACTAACTTTATGTGACTATCTTTTTGGTAGTTCTTTTAGTAGCCAACGTCTTTTTGGGAGATTTCCTTTCTTTTCGTGAATAATGTAATATCAATGCAAGTTGAATTTGGTTATTCCAGACAATCATGAATTCCCACGAATAGTCTTTACAATAAATTCGTGTTGATTAGCGCAAATAATTACGTATACATTTGTATGTTGAAACGCCGTCTATCTAGAATGTGATGTGCTGTTTTAACTGAGAAAAAGGCGTTTTGAAAGTTTGATTACTTATGAAGCGTGTAGAAAATAAAATAAAGGAAATTGCCGGTTTTTAGCATGCATGTTAAAGAAGTGAATGGTTCCTAACTGACGAGATATTGAAAATACCAAAAACAACTGCTTTATTAATCAAAATGGGCCACTGGATTGGATTGACTGTTTGTCAAACCCAAATGTTTGATTCGCTTGCGTTTTAAATAGTCGAATACGTATTAAACTGCATGTACCCGTTGATTCTACCTGGTATGGTGAGATTACGATACTAACGGTTTTTTTTTTACTATTTTAAAATAATGCGCCGACGATTCCACGATGATAAAAATAACGATGATGGCATACATGAAAATATGAAACATCGAAGCTTGACGACATAGCTACTGATTATTGATGTGCCACTGATTATGATGATGATGATGATGATGAAATATTTTTCAATAGTAATATCTAACATGTAAACAATTTAGAGGGCAATAATACGCTTATACAAACTTCCCACAGAAACTGCAAAGTGTTCCTGAAATGGACTTTTTATGCTGTATTATTAACCATTTAGTTTGCAGAACATCAGTTTAAACCCTACACTGTTAAAAATGTTCTTTAAAAAACGTCGTTTTCACTGTCAGCCGGTGTTAAAGTTCATTGGCCGGCAGGGTATCCATAGTCCTGCGTCCATAGACGACAACGGAAATAAAGCGTGAAACTAATGTTGCGTGAAGAGTCAACTGAATCGATTGCCCTATTGTTCACCATTGTTCCGTTCCCGGACTGTGAGCCCG
This sequence comes from Ophioderma brevispina, assembly GCA_023653785.1. NCBI lineage: Eukaryota > Metazoa > Echinodermata > Ophiuroidea > Amphilepidida > Ophiodermatidae > Ophioderma > Ophioderma brevispina. The sequence continues at coordinate 16,445 of JAMKCH010038811.1, read as the reverse complement.
GATGACTATATCTCCTGCCACACCGGGACCTCGAAACCATTACACATAACTGTAAAAAGTGATCGAAATGTGCAAATACGGTATAAGAAACGTTTTTAAACTGTTGTGAGATCCAGCTGCAGTCAAACGCCGTTATTTTAATGCACATTTTTAACGGTGTATAAAAACCCCACTTTAACAATATGCTTACCACCCATGGAATTCATTCATTTGGCATTTTTATTGTTTCCACTCTCCGTTTCTTTTTGTTGCATTACATTTTGTTCTTTTTTCTACTTTCAATTTCCTTCCAATTTTCCTTTTTTTTTTCTTTTTTCCAACTTTTCTCAATCTATTTCTAATTCCTTTGTGATTTCAAGTCTTTCCACTGAATACGTCACTTTCACCTTGTTCCTGAACTGTCTGAATCCTTTTCAAATAGGAATTCATCCCAAACATCTTCCTGGACTAAAGTTTTAAATTAATCCGGTTGCTATATCAAAGTTATTTCTCGAAATATTGGCATAATTTACCAATTGAAACATTGTACCTGAACGTATATTGCGTTCCATTTATGCACGTGAATCATTAATTCTTATCTTACCTAAATTATGGTGTACTTGCCTGGGGAAAACGCATGTAAACTTACTTGGAAAAAATATTTAAATACAGAAAAACGTGCTTTAAAGAATTATATCTAATAACACTACAGCGCCCTCTGGACTCTGTTTTGTAAATAAAAAGTATTAAATGTTATGACATGTATATATAGGATTGGTATTCATGCATAAAGCATCATCTGCACTTATTACCAAATGTTTTGAAAGGATTTCTCTAGAAAGGCTAATGTTCATGACTATAGATTTGCCAATAACCATAATTATAACCTAAGAAAAATAAAAAACAGATTTTGCATCAAAAGTGTGAGAACAGTAGAACCTATTCTGTGAATCCTTACCAATAGATCAAATTATCGAAAGGACCCACATAATCAATTTAGAAAGCCTTATAAATTATTTTCAATAATGAAAAAAATGAATAATGTTCTTTGGGCTTGGATGATGTGAGTTATCCAGTGCTAATAATTATGGTTTTTGTCCGTGTATTGTCTTGCATGTTTCACACCGTAATCCTTTGGCCAACTTCGCGCGGGTCGGGGGGGTGGGGGGTGGTATGGTGTTGGGGGGGGGGGGGGGGGAGTGGTGGGTGTTACCGTAGTGTGCTGATGGTTGCTTATGAATTCATCCGTTAACTTGTGTATTTATTTTTCGTTTAGGAGTGTCCGTTTACATGTCTTGTGGCCTGTTGTTCACTCCCTCATGTTGTCTAGTATGTTCTTTATATAGTTTGCATGGAAATAAAGATTTGAGATTTGGTTGTTTTTTGTAACCTGTTTTCTCTTGGCATTGTTATGTTCAAGTCCAAAAGCTTGGCCAATTTCATCAATATCAGGCTTTTTCAGCTCATCAAACTTATCCCAAGTTATTTGCTCAATAAACTCCTTCTGGTTTAAACTCCATTGTGTCTATACTCTACAACAATTTTGACTTCAACCAATCTAACATTCGTACATGTACATGTAATACCCAACCCACAAAATTTTGATATGCCAAAATGTCAAATATTTGCAATATTATCCACACTATTTAATGGGTAATATTCTGAAAAATTAGGCTCACTTTAATCTCAGTTCAATTCAATTCCCAAAGACGAGCCCCCCCAATTCTGTTATGGGTATGTCTCTGACGGTCAAAGGTCAGAAAGTACCCTGAAACACAACAAATGAGCTTGGGTACAGTGATCTGAATTTTATAATATAAAACAGATTTAATATGATTTATCAGATAGGTTCAGAATTTGGTAGTCCCAAACAAATGTTACAATATAATAAGATTACACACATGATTTTAGATACTATACTGTATTAGAGTCCCTAATTGTCCAAGAGTTAAATGCAGCGTAATTTGTCCTTGTCAACTCGCGAAGACTTCAAAATTACAGTATGCAAAGTTCCCATATAAATTCTCATGGTAATATCCATGGGAATCTTCTTCAGTCCTGAATATAACTTTGTCCAGTAGTTCAAGCACGAACAAGGGGTGAATAATCCCTCGAAACTACACTAATCATGCCAACTATACTCTGTTTTTTTTTTTTTTGTCTTATGCCAAAACCCCAAAGGGGCTGCTTTTTTATTTCAGACCACACAATACCAAAAAAACCAGTACAATACCACAATATACCACAAAAAACCACGATAGTGTGACAAGTGTGTTATGGCTAGAGAAAAAACATCCAAATTATGTCTAACGTAAACTATACCATAGCTAAATTTTTTCAAGGCCAAATTCCTTAAGAAACATAAATATTTAAAAACCTACCTAGACCACTTATCGCAGGAATCTCCAATTTACCTTTCTTTCTTCTGGCAAGGGTTGCTTCCAAGCGAATAGGATCCACATCAATTCTCAAAATACTCGAAAGACAAGGAAGCACCACTGTATTTTGTTATATAGATAACCGGCGTGCAATGTAACAGCATGGTTTTTCACACATACAATTTTTGAAAATTATACAAAAATCCAAACAATTTTTTCTATACGTGAAACTCATCAAAAAAGAACATTCCACTTAATTTGACACTGCCCCCCGTGTCCCAGATCCCTACAGGTTACTTCAACGAACATGTGGTTTAAAATTCCAATATGGTATTACTCTTGTACATTTGGACTATGTAATGCCATTCTATTTCTAACCTTTGAATTTCAAGGTCTCAATGGAAGTTACGTTCACTTTCACCTTGTTCGTGAACTGTCTGAATCCTTTTATTTTCCCCCCCCCCCCCCCCATAGAATTCATCCCAAACATCTTTCCTGGACTAACGTTTTAATTCCGGTGCTATATCAAAGTTATTTTCCCGAAATATGGCATAATTAACAACTTGAAACATTTGGTACCTGAACGTATTGCGTTCCATGTGATTGCATGTTAATCTTATCTTACCTAAATTATGATGTACATGCCTGGGGGAAATCGCATTGTAAAACTTATTGGAAAAAATTATGTAAACTACACGAACGTGCTTTGAGAATTATATCTAATAACCAACAGGCCGCCACTCTGGACTCTTGTTTGTAGTAAAAAGTCGTATTAAATGTTATGCATGTTAATCATGGATTGGTGTATCATGCATAAGGCATCAATCTGCACTTTTACCAAATGTTTTTGATAAGTATTTCGCTAGAAGGGCTAATGTTCATGACTATAAACCAGATCCAAAACCATAATTATAAACCTAAGAAATAAACACAGGATTTGCATCTAAACAAAGTAGGTAGAACAGTAGAACCCTATTTCTTGGAATCCTTTTTACCAAATAGTATCAAATTATCGAAAGACAAATATCAATTTTAGGACATCATTATAAATATCCAAATTAATGAAAAAAGTGAATAATTGTTCTTTTTGGAGCTTTGGATATGTGAATTTTATCAGTTGCGAATAATTATGTTTTTGTCAGTGTATTTGTCTTGCATGTTTCACACCGTAATCATTGGCAACTCGCGGGGGTGGGGGGGGGGGGGGGTGTGGTCTGGTGTTGGTGGGGGGGGGGGGGGAGTGGTGGGTGATTACCGTTAGTGTGTTGCTGTGCTGATGGTTGCGGGTATGAATAATCGGTAACTTGTATTTTTTCTTTTAGGAGGTGTCCGTTTACAGGTCTTTGTGGCCTTTTGTTCACCCTCTCTGTTGTCTAGTATGTTCTTTATATATTTGGCTATGGAAATTAAAGAGTGAGATTTGGTTGTTTTTTGTAACCCTGTTTCATCTTGGCAAGTTTAGCTTCAAGTCCAAAATGCTTGAGGCCCAATTTCATCAAATCAGGGTTTTCACTCATCAACACTTATCCAGTTATTTGCTCAATAATCCTATGAATTAACTCCATTGTGTCATAATCTACAACACAATTTGAACTTAACCAACTACACAGTAGGACATGTAACATGTAAGTACCCGCAAAATTTTGTATGCCAAAATTACACAATGTTTTGCAATATTTTATTTCACACGTTTAATGGGTATATTCTGAAAAATTAGGCTCAATTATCTCATTCAATTCCCGATGACGAGCCCCCCAATTCTGTTATGATGTCGCGTGAACGTCAAAGGTCAGAAATTACCCTGAAACACAAACAAAATGAGCCTTGGGTAAAAGTGATCTGAATTTTATCATATTAAAACAGATTTAATGATTTTAATCAGATCGGTTCAAAGAATTTGGTATGTCCAAAACCCCCCAAACCGCCCCCGCGCGACACCTATCATTACATAAGATTACACACCATATTTAAGATACCGTACTTATAGAGTCCAAATGTCCAGAGTAAATGCGCGTATATGTTCTCAGCGAAGACTCAAAATGACAGCAGTATGCAAAAGTCACACTTAAATTCTTCAGGTAATATTCCATGGGAATCTTACTCAGTCCTGAAGATAATTTTGTCCAGTAGTTAAGACGACAAGTTGGAATCGTCCCTCGACGACACTAATATTCCACATGTATAGCCTTTTTTTTTTTGTTTATGCCAAAAACCCCAAAGGGGCTGCTTTTATTTCAGACCACAACAATACAAAGACAAGAACAATACCAACAAAAATTACAAGAATAACAACCAAGATAGTGTGACAGTGTGCATGCAGAAGAGAAAATAACTACAAAGTATTATACTTAAAAACTAACAATATGCAATTTTTCAAAAAGGCAAAACTAAGAAATAAACTGTATTATAAAAACCTACTCTAGACCACTTATCAAAGTGAATCTCCAATTTACCTTTCTATCTGGAAAGGGTTTCTTCCAACGTGATATAGTATCCATCAATAAATTCTTAAAATTACTCGAAAGACAAGGAAGAACAATTGTATTTTGTAATAGATAAACCGGGCGTGGCAAGGTAAAGCAGTGGTTTTTCAAATATCAATCTCTGAATTATCAAAAATACCAAAAATTTTTTCATACGTTGAAACATCATCCAAAAAGGAATTCCACTAATTTGAAACTCGTTCCAGAATCTCTTAACATGGTTACATTCAACGAAAATGTGGTTTAAAGTTCATAGGCTTACACTTTACAGTTTGGGACTATTGATAATGCCAATTCTCTGTAACCACTATTGTTGGACAAGATAAGATGATTTATTCTGGAACTGTGTAACCACCTAATCTGGAATCAATTGTAACTTCCATGGTTTAAATAAAAAACCTTATACACTGAGACGTCAATATTGTAATTTCCCTTAAGTTATAACACTTTTGGGACATCAATATTTTAATCACAAGATAATGATACATATCCTTAGATTTAAGACGGTCCAAGGTATAAAGAATCATTATATAAACAACCAATACTAAGATCACTACAACCTCGTAGTATTACCTTCAGTGAATCTGTTGACGGCCATGCCCGGAATACATTAACAATGCTATACCACCTCAGGTATTCCTTTACCGCCATACCAAAAGTATCAAAGTGCCGAAGTTACTGGTCATAAAACAGATCCCTGATTTTTTTAACAATCCAGACTTCATAAAAGTGTGATTTTTATAAAACACAGATTTATTATAAACGGTAATTACCACAATTATCCAAATTATGTTGATTAAACAAAATAGTCATCCACGTTGTATGAGTTTGTGCTTTACCTCTGAACCAAGGCTAAAAACATTAAGTAAATTGTGGATGGGAATATAAACATTTAATTTTAAAAAAAGAAAAAACCTAAAAAATTAATAATAATTCAAAAAACGCCAACTTTCGGAACCAATGGACAGAATAATCGTCCATCCAACATGAGTACCAGTCTGATAACCTCTTGCCCCAAAAATGCCAACTGAGCCTTAATTTTGCCATAAAAGCAATCATTTAAGGCCCCCGTCATTTATAGTTCTGCCTAAAGAACAGACCTTTTAATCGAGCAGGTCCACCCCAAAAAATTGGTGTGAATATGGCATTAATGTTTCTCTGGGATTGTCATAGGTGTTGGAATCATACTGGTCAATATAAAAATTTAGAAGTCCAAAGACCGAGTAATAAGGGGGGATTTTTACCAATGACCGTAGATCTCTAGCTTCCATAATGCCAAAATATTTGATTCAGAGAATTAAATTTATCATTAAATTTAAATATAGCAAGACAATATCAAGGAGAAAACAAACCAAAAGCACCTTAAATCTTGTTGTGTCCAGACAAGATTAAAGGTTTATCATTTCTATTCCCTATGCCTTCCTATCCACATAGTTTGCAGATTATCCAAATTAACCTTCAGGGAAGAACAGATATAAAGTCATCCAGGCATTTTAAACACCTTTTGTGCAGAGTTACATCTCTCAAAAAACATGTAAGATCATCTGCATAGCAAAATTTGATCTCAGATCTGCATGTATCTGAATACCTTTTTAGATCACTTTCCTCTCTTATTGTATAATAACCACTTAATTGCTAAAATAAAATAAAATTGAACTTAACGGATCACCTTGACGAAACGCCCCGCTTAATATTAAAATATCCTGCTGACAAACCATTATTCATGACACAACTTTGAATGTCGTGAAAAAGTATTATAGATCCATCTTGAGACTATCACTGAAATAAAAGATTTAATAACTTTTAATACAAAATCATGATCATGGAGTCATATGCTTTTTCGAAATCTAATTAAGCAAAAGGCCTGGGGAATTATCAATTTTAGGAAAATATTAATATGACCTAACACTGTATCAATTTAATTTTTAATTATAAAAACGATTTTTAAGAAGGCAGCTTGCTCCAATCACCATTATTTATCTGGAAGAGTTCAGCCATACGAGTAGCAAAAGCCTTTGACCCAATTTGTTAAGTCAAATTAATAAAGTAAAATTGGCGATTTAACTAGGCCAATTTTTACGCTTAACTATCTTTATCTTTCGTTAATATGAGAGTATTACACCCTTGCTTTGAGAATTGCTAAGCTCACCTTAGTAGAACTCCATGTCAAAACTAGAAACCAGTATCTGCCCAAATAAATGCCAAAACTGCTTATAAAATTCAAATTGTAAGGCCATCATTGCCAGGGGTTTTATTATTTTGAAGTGTTAATAGTGGTTTTAAACATCATCATTGTTAGAATACCATCACATAATTTTGGTTTGCTCGGGTGTTATTGTGGGAGCTTATTATGAACAAAAAATTTATCTTACCCTATCAGAAATCCATATCTGTTACATGGTTTTTAATACAAAGATTTGTAGAAACCTTAATTTCAGTAAGAACCTTATTTTGATTTACTAGACCACCTCACCATTTTTAGGATCACGGTATTTACACTACTCTTTACCTTATTAGCTTTCTCAAGCTCAGAAATACTATTATTTTTCTCATTTGATTCCACCATGAGCTCGGAACGTACTAATAACTCCGGTGTGATGGATATTGTACTCGCCTCAAGATTCTCCTTAGCTGTATGTCATACATTATGCTTCTAAACAGAGGGAATTATTGCCAATTCACATTCAGATTCCTTGGGACTTTATTTTCCAAGTTCTTTACACGCAACCTCTGCTGATATAAGCCTTTTTTTGATAAATTTTGAGTAAGACTTGAGGAATTTGTATTTAATGAGTCCATAAATCGATAGTCAACAACATCGGAATAATTCTCCAACCATACGGGAAACAATATCAACAAGTGATTTACAAAAGTCGGAATCATCACACAGTGAATTATTGAACTTCCAATTGATGGCCCGCCTGTTTACATTGATGATTATCCTATTAGATAAATAAATAATGAGGATCAGTACTGAGAGAGGGGGGGAAATACCAACCTTCTTTATTATTATCCTGCATACTATTGAGACAGCCAAAACAATCCAGCCTGCTTTGGATTAAAGGGTTCCTTTGTCTCCAGGTGAACTGACGAAGGTAAGGATTTCTGACTCGCCAAATATCAACAAGTATTCACAAACTCTATAACATGCTGCAAAGTATTAAAAGCCTCAATATTATGCTGGGGAATTTCCACCTGATCTATCTAAATGAATGTTAAGTAACAGTATTATATACCAGCACAGACAATGGGTTTCTCATCCCAATTTTGTATTCAAAGAAAAACTTGGGTGATTAATAAACCATTCCCCCAAAAGTCAAACTTGCCTCATGAGGTTGACTTGAACAAGGGCCATAAACATTATTAATAGAAATTGATAACCATTAACTTCTAAATCCAGGATAATAAATATACCTCACTATCAACCTTCTTATACATAAAGGATAATCCAGATGCCTTAAACAGATACAGCAAAACCTTTACTACCTGATTACTTCATGTGAAATATGATATCACCTTTCCAATCTTTTTATCCAAAAACCTTTCAATAGTACTTGTACGTATTTTCTTGTAAACAAAATAATCGGAATGCTTTTTTGATAACCAATGAGAATCTTATGCCTCTTTACATAGCTACGTATACCATGCACATTTACAGAACATACATTAATTTGAGGAGTTACAGTCTCATTTGCTATTATCCAGTTATTAGAACAGGTATCTACCATAATCCAATCGCCTTCTCATCATTTTCATAACATGTTTATGTATACATATATCTTCAATTAACTGATTCATGCCATTACACAACACACATACACATAAAAATACAATACATAATGAGTTCAGTGTCCATTGTTAAAAAAAGTTCTGAAGTCTATTAGTTTGGCACTCTATACATTGAAATGACTGGTTTGTGCCAAAAGCTGCCACCCTCGTAGTCTTAGAATGTAGATAGGATATATAAAAAATATATACAAGCCCCATGTGCATACCAAAAATTACAGACATATTGCATGTCTATAATGTTGAGGCTCTTGCAGTCCTTTTTTAAAAGATGCGTGATCGGGGTAGTGAAAAAAAATAAAAATTAATAACTACTGAATCATATTGCTCCACCACAACATGTGTTCCAGAATATTAAGGTGCATTTTCGTGAGCCGTCGACCCCACCATTATGTATCTAATTCTCTAAACATCCCGTAAACATAACAAAAAATAATAATTCGTCCTCGGACACAGGTGTCGTCTACCATCGCAGTTTATATTAAAGGCCCCATATGCGACCTTTGACCTTGTAAGGGATGATAGAATGTTGCACCTATACTCGAGCCTGAACCACCCAAAATAACACAGGCAATTTCAGCCTGATTTACTCAACAAACAGGAATACTAACAACATCCCTTCGACACACATCAATACAACAGACAAGGTAATCCCTCTGTGTCTTCCTGCCTTTAAGGCCAGTTCGACAAGAAAAAAAAAACAACACCAAAAAACCTTAAATAAACTCAAATGTTACCGTTTCATGGCATGAGCAAAAATTTTTCACCACCATCATTTACCCACCCGCTGAAACTATGCCGCCCCGGGACCTAAGAACAGAACCCCGATGCACACACAATACCTCCGGCACCGACGAATATAAAATACAATGAAATAAAATGGGGGGGGGGGTTTGAATGGTGTGGGGTAGTAAGGTAATACTAATGAATCAAAAATGCCTCGTCAATTACCAAAGACCTACATACGTGCAGAAACAATTTTAAGCACAGTGGTATTTAAAAACAAAATTTACATATAGTAGCACATAACAGGAATACATTATACACTTAGGGGGAAGAATGATGTTCAGGTGTACCAAACACACCAATGACCAATTAATGAGAAGCACTTTCATTATGTTTGAAAAAGAATGAATCACCGATAGCAGAATGCATACCTTACACCTAAAAAAAACTAAACATGAGTACCATTTCCGACCCTCCCAAAAAACACCGAGGGAGAGAAAAATATATCATTCCCTTCACGCATAGCAATTATACCGCATCCATACAATAACATTCAAAAAATTACGGCCCATACACAAACAGACCCACGAACCTACCGCATAAAAAACGGGTGCTCAAAGATCAGGCTTTGTATGACTATCCATAAGGTATGGCCTTCGTCATTTTGAGACTAGTACACAGTGATTCCACTGTATATCAGCCCAAGATATAATCCAACGATTTCTATCTGTCAACAATTTGGAATACTATTTTGATTCCCGCACCGTAGAATAATTATAGCGACTCGCTCACGTGGAATTAACAAAATATAAATACTGGCACTATGTACTGTACAAGGTCTGCCACTCATTGGCAGATCAAAAACTAGCTATAACTCTATACTTGGTACTGGGTGGCTGCTGGCCAAATCTGAACTCTCCAATCTCTCCTTATAAAAGGATTTCACAAAGTTCCCAATTCTAAAAATATTGCCACAGGCATAATGCATTAACATAACCTTGATAGCTGACCAATGGGGGTCTCACATAATTACATCATCTGCATTGACCATCTTACATAACGTCGCTGGCGGGGAATACCTCATATCGAACTCAGAGGTCAAATGCAAAACCAAATAGTAAAACGGTGGCCCCAGTGCTAAAAAACCTCTTATGTGCATTTTGGTCACATCGGGTTTCCATTTTGAATTTAAGCCAAATATGATAGTCAACCTATGCAGTTTATTTCAGAATCTGGAGTAAAATAATAATCTAGTAAAATTAGAAAAGGAAAACCTTTCTTTGCAAGCATTACAGAAATTATTAAGTTTTTGGTGTCTCCCGAAAATGTTACATAGCGGTTTTGAAGGCCTCCCGTTTTGCACTACTGTGAGGTTTTGCTCTTAAAGGTCAATGCACTATGGGGTTTTTCCGCCAGCGACGATAAATAACATCATGAGAAATCCCAAAAATTTGCAATCGTTTGTGATCTCAATGCACAAACAAGTTGACTCATTTTCTAAGGTTACAAAGCGTTCCGGGAATACCAATCTCTTTTGCTTGATGTAACTAACAGGTGCATGATCCAAGTTTTGCACAAACAACCAACTAGGGGAATTCTCCTCTTCTCTTTTTCATCAAAACAAAGTACTTTCCGTGAGAAATCTTTTCCAAATAAAATTGGACAAATAAAATAATATTTTATCACAAAGGAAGGCTAATATAACAATATAAACCTAAAATTAAACTATCATTTTAACATTTCAGTTATTAAAAAAGAGGTATGTTGTTCAATCCAAGTTTTAAAAGAGGAAAAAACCAGTTGGTGCATTTGTAAAATCAAATGGATGCTGTTCCACATACGGGGAGATGCAATGGCAAAAGCCCGTTACCCATACATAGTCTTATTACTTTGTGGACCAGCACGAAGAGACTTCGACGACGAGCGTAGAGAATACCTTGGATTATAATCTTGGGGAGCGAGCCATACCCTTCGTTTCTTGATAGGTAATGAGTAAGAGTTTGAAAAAACGGATTTGCGGTCTTTAAACCTTTTAGCCCATTGCAGATTATTCAGAACAGGCGAACGAACGAAAATGTGAATCGTATCGCGCCTGTTCAAAAGTGACAAGTCTCGCGCTGAGTTCTCGGCACCACGTTGTAAAGGGGCAATATGACTGAAAGGAAGACCACACAGCAGAGAATTATGAACAATCTAATCTAGTGGACATAAAGCAGAACCGAGCGTTAGTTTGGTGTAGGTTGATCTAAATACCTATGGATCCGTCCACTATTGTAGATTCAAAAGACGCAGAGTACGTGCGATGGTCCTAATGTGATCTTTCATTTGAAGTTGTCTATCCAGTTGTTGTAACCAAGGTCCTTAAAAGAGGAATACGGGTTGATTCTGGCATACGAGTACAATAGTAGTAGATGGAAGGCGTGCGATGCTTAAATGAACATGCACAATCTTGTCTTCGAATCATTCAGATAAGCTCATTGGTATGGTCCAAGATCTTACATCAGCGATACAACTTGATGTGTTAATAACTCAGATGTCTGGATGGATTCAATACTAAATACAGTTTGTGTCATCTGCATAATATCATGTGCATAATTCCGTAGTGCACGTCACTCAAAGGACAGGTATATAGGATGAATCAAGCGTCCCTTGACAGATCCTGTGGGATTTACCGCCAAGGAGTAAGGATATGAATGTCAGGTCTTGAAAGCAATATCATTCACAACAAACAGCTTGGGAACGAGTAGTAAGATTATGATTAAACCATCGTAACAAAGTGCCCCAATGCCGTACCGACTTGTAGACGCTCGACAAAGCCTGTCGACAACCCTAAAGAAACTATACCGCCCAACATCACTACTGTTGTGTTTCCTTAAAAACTCTTGATAGGGATAAATCCTGGCCCGGCTGGAGCCGTCGCCGAAACCCCATCTGCCATGACGGAATAAGCGGATTTCGCCGCTGTCGGGAGTACAGTCCACCAGATTGTAAAACTCGCAAATGATTACTGAGGAAAGCTTTTTGAAAAAGCGTCGTAAGGCAGGCGTCATTTGGTGGACCTTACTGCAGCTTACGAACACGGTGGCACCAGGGCTTGACACTCAAGCTTCTCAGGACCATCCCGGATCGTCATTTTGTACCATTCATATTTAACATGCTTGCAAACCTTAGCTTTATTCTCAAGACCGTTGATGGGCAGAGTAGTCGTCTGCGTCGTCTTAGGAACTGAGTACCAAAGAATCTGTCCTGGCTCCATGCTGTTTCAACTTTTATATCAGAGATTACTCAAACAACATCTAGACAATATCGCTACGCCGACGATCTTTCCCTTCTCCACTCGCAGCATATCTCAAGACCTGGCGACTGAAGCTGAGTGAAGCCAAGACCACCGCTAATGTCTTCCATCTCAACACCAAAGAGGTTCATCGCCCGGCCAGCTTCACTCACTCAATGGAGCGCCTCTGCCTACAATCCTACACCAACTTATCTCGGAGTGAGCTTGAACCGGCAGCTTACTTATCGGCAGCAACCTCGAGTCCGTATGCGCCAAGGATCTTCGAGGATAACCTCCTGTGTTGTCTGACTTGCTGGATCCCATGGCGTGCAGCCCAACGACTCTCCGCACCACCGCCCTTGCTCTAGTGTCTACAACGCTGCTGAATATGCCACACCAGCATGGTGGGGCAACAGCTCTCACACAAGAAGATGGACATGGTACTCAACAAGACCTTGAGACCATACTGGTTGCTTCCGTCCCACTCCATCTGTGTTTCTACCTAGTGCTTTCAGGCATTCCTTTACTCTTGTAACTCACTCTTTATTTGTCCATCATTAAAAACACATAGATACTCGCATACAAGAAGATGGAGGAGGTACAACTGGAAGCCAAAGCTGAAATGATGTACCGCCCGCCTTTACAGCAAATAACATCTAAAACATAAAATTATAACAACATAACTCAAAAATAAACATCCAAAATAATCAGCAAACACTCATAGACATGTACAATAAATGAAACGTATATTTTGACATCCTTTAACGTAGTGATTTTCATACACAGGCCTAAGTCGAAATTTTGATACATATTTTAATTGAATTAAACCGCTATGTAATGGTGATTCAATATTTCAATTTAAGTTAACTATTTTCACAGACATTGCACTACCTTGGTAATTAGTTACTATTTTTAGATCAGTAATTAGAATTCTTACACAATACATAATTGTAATTGATAATCTGGTAATAATTTATCGAATATGAAGTCACGTGTTGTAAGTAATAACTTGAACCCGTTGCTTCGAAGAGAACACCACACGTACAAAACAAACTGTGAATAAGGCTCTGCTCGACAACAAGCACCTGCTGGATAACACTGTCAAAGAATCACAACCAGCTCGGCAGACACAGACTGTGCTCTCGTCGACCTTCTGTCGACAAAACGACTGCCTCATTCTCCAAACCCCTTCACATCTTACAACATGGTATAACTGCCTGGCTCGTTCCACCAGACCAACTCACTATTACACTTGACAGAACTACCACCTGGTATCAATCTTTCACTTTCCACGCAATGAAGGGTCACCCTAAGCCGGATTCGCACAGAGTCGTTCGCTTCAACAGGCATCTGCACCTGATAGGGCTGCGACCATCTCCAGCTGCCAATGTGGTTCTCCATCACAGACTGCGTGATCACATTCTAAATGAGTGCCCAACCTTGCGGCCACCGTGGACATAGACTACTCAAACCCCAAGCATCAACAGTGGGATCCGGTGTCCTATATGCAGTATCCGTGTGACTGAGTGCCTACCACCCATCTGTCTATGGTTTGTTCTCTTGAAGTGCTGTACGCATCATTTGTTTCAGAGCCCTGTACTCAAATGGCCTCGCCTACAAGGTCACGTTTCTTCCGTTACATGTTTGCTATGTTTACTAGGACACTCCCTCTTATGGGGACACTCAGTTTCTTACCAACCGCTTCCATCCGCCTACAACATTTTAGCTGCTGCCCTCAATAGAAGAAAAACAGATTGCCCTTGTCTAACTCCAAACGCAATATCCCTACAACCCGAAGCATGGCTGTTTCAGTTGAGTGGAACTGGCGATATGCTGATTGCTATCAGAATAAAGGCCATTTTTTATATTAGATACACTTTACATTTGAGATGAGACTGCTTTCGCGAGTATCTTGGAAATAAACATCAGTTTTCATGGGCCGATGAATTTCAGATCATTAACTTCAGAGCCCTGTTTTTTTATAAGCTTTTTCTTTCGTTACCTTGATAGTCGTTCGTTTTTAAAAGCCATTTAAAGTCTCCTCTTTATCCTTTCCTTTTCCACTGCGCCTAACCACCTATGATTCAATATGGTCCGCCAAAACCAATAAATCATCCCGATATTTATCTACTTTTGAAAGTAGAAAGTAGCTTGTTATACTGTGCTTTAGAATCTAATAATATGAGACCATTTCTAAATAGCTTTCAATAATTTGATTAACCATCAAATCATAACCATTCAAACTGCTCCAAACTGGCAAACTCCATTACTACATCATAGCAAACAGCTGTAATTTTTGTAATCTACATAACGCATTCAAGCGTTTAACTATCATAACATCATCATATGATAATGTTGATACCTCAAGATGACTCCTAATAAAGTCAATCAGTAAGGTCAGTAATTCATTCACGCTGTATGCTAAAGATATATTTTTGGCGGTTTTTAAGTTGGATAATCATTTTCCAAAATCCCCAGAAAGACTACTAGCAGCCCTATCATCGATTGCAATCAACATGTAAGACAAAAAATCGCACCCCTTTTTTCACAACAATTCCATTTTTTTGCATTGCACTGTGTATTGGATTCGTTGTCGTAACGCACGGAAGTGGTTGGGGACATACAAAAAACAAACACATAAAATAATAAAAAAAAACTCTGAATTTTGCATCCTAGTTTGATCCCATGCATAGGTCATTAGTACCTGTGAGAATATTCGAAAAATAAAGGTCAAGGCCAAAGGTCACATCATCGCATAATAATGGGCGGCCATCTTGGATTTGGGGGTTACATGTAAATCCCAGGGTTTTCTCCTTATATCAAAGATCAGTAGGGGGTTTGAAATTGGATATGGTGTTCTACGAAAGACAATGCAGTGCGCTACAGAGCCTTTTTTTGAGATTTTATAAGTTAAATCACAATTTTGTATACATTCAAATATCATTTTGTGTAATTTTTATCATTGTTGGAGAGTTTTGAATTTTAAACTATTATTTTTAAAAAAAATAAAAAAAATAAAAAAAATAAAAAAAATAAAAAAAATAAAAATATTATATTTAGAAAAACTGAAAGTTTAAGATTTTCTAGCAACTTTCCGTTGCTGAGAAAAACCCGAAAAGTTTTTAAAACAGCGCATTCAGGATATCGCTTTTTTGTTTCTAGGAAACAACTTTACAAATTATTATATATATAAATGCAAGTTTGAGAGCAGAACTAAGAACGTACAGAATCTTCAAAAAAAAAAATGATACACTGCAGACTTTAGCTATGTTCCGTAGAAGTTACGGAAATTATAAAAGGAAAAATGATTTAAAATAGCTGGGTGAAAAACAATAAAAAACAAAAAGAAATTTGCGCACTACATTTTCTTTTGTTGTTTATTGTTTGAGGAAGCTTATTGAATCGTCGGCGAACGAGAATGACGATAAGGTTCGCAGAAGGTCCGATTTGAATGGGATAAAAAGTAGATTAAGAAAAAAGATGCTCTTTAATTTAAGAAATAATCTTAAAATGGCACTCAAGGTGACTCAGGGTGTACTCTCCCCTTAAGATTTAACACACCCCCTTTTATTGTCAAGAATTACGATTGTTTTTGCAATGTTTACAAATAAAATTCGGGATCCGTCTTTTTATTAGTAAAACAAGAACAGTCCAAAAAATGGCATCTTCAAGACCGTTTATAAGCTGTTAGGGTCATGTTTTTTCACAAAGAAAAGTAATATAAGGTGATATTATATGACCTAACATTAGCAATTAGAGCCGAAATGGGCATTTTGAATTTGGAAAAAGAATTTTTAAAGGGGGATGATGCGATTTAAG